>VZUI01056831.1:0-20243 GCA_013401135.1 Cettia cetti | reverse complement strand
CCCAGTGCCCAGCCTGGCCTGGGGCACTGCCAGGGATCCAGGGGCAGCCACAGCTGCTCTGGGCACCCTGTGCCAGGACCTGCCCACCCTGCCAGGGAACAATTCCTGCCCAATCTCCCATCTCAAACTCTCTCCTTTGGAACTCATTACCCACAACCCATGGATGCTTCAATGGATTTTTCACTTCCCAAACACTTCCCAAAGCTGTGAGAAATAACTCCAGCTTCCTTCATTTCCTGTTTTATCCACAACTTTGGCTGTGCCAATGAATTTTCTGATGCTCCTCATAACATTTATAAAGACAATCACAGCTTGTCAAGACAATATTAGTCCTGAGCAAACATTTCATTATAAAATGAAAATTGCACTTGTTTTGATTTTACTTCCAGTGGCTGGGTAAAAACTGTTGGAATAATAAGGAAAAACCAGCGGAAACAAAACAACCAAATGCTTTGGATAAAATTTTCTAAAGAGCTGTCAAAATGAGGTGTGACTAATGGAGTCAGCATGTGCACTCCTGAACTGCCTGCAAAGAACTCCTCAAATCCATTTCCAACATGGGTATGAGGCCCTGATTCATTACAAGTAATTTGCAGATTCATTTTAGTCAGAAGTTTGTCATAATACCAGAAATTGAGCAGTCCCTGCCCAGGCACAGGGTTTGTACAATGCTGCTCATGTTCCTCTGAATGGGAGTGAATCATTCACAGAATTCAACTCCTGATGCAACCCAGGAATCCTGATGGAAATCTCTCTGATGAAACTCAGGAATCCTGATGGAAATCCCTCTGCTCAGCCCAGGAATCCTGATGGAAATCCCTCTGATCAACCCAAAAATCCTGATGGAAATCTCTGTGATCAACCCAGGAATCCTGATGGAAATCTCTGTGACCAACCCAGGAATCCTGATGGAAATCCCTCTGATCAACCCAGGAATCCTGATGGAAATCTCTGTGATCAACCCAGGAATCCTGATAGAAATCCCTCTGCTCAGCCCAGGAATCCTGATGGAAATCTCTCTGCTCAGCCCAGGAATCCTACATGAATTTTCTAAATGGTTCAATATTAATGCTCCTTTTCAGATAAATTTAGCGTGCATAAAACTAAAATTATTCAAGCATGGATGGTGGGCTCAGACAAAAGCAAATCCACAGAACAGCTGAACCTTATTTTGATGTGAAAACAGGAATTGTCAAACACATTTTCACCTTTCCAAAACATTCATTGTTTTTTCCCCAGCTCTCACAGAAAACAGCCCACAAAAGGTATGGAAGAGTCTCTAAACCTCAGAAATTATTGAATTTTGTTAACTCCTTCCCATTTCCTCTTTGCAGGGCCTAGCTGTACCTCAGATTGGTGGTGTTGGATGAGTAATCACAGGCCATTAAATTTATTTTATTTTTTGGACCAGTGTTCTAGGGATAAACCCCTGAAATATGGATTCTTTAGTAGAAAGATGAATAAATTAAAGCTTCTACCATAGCAATGACAAATCTCTTTTGACAGCCTGTGGAAAACCTTGCAATACTCATGTTAAATTCTCCGGGGAAAGCCAAACCCTCCCAACCCCATTTTCTCCTTTATCACATCGAAGAGCATCCCACTTATGGACTGTAATTTAATTTATTTGCATTTTTTTCTATTTGTAGAGGTTTTATTTTCATGTGGATTCACCAGAATCCCTAGCATTGCCCACAATGCCTGCAAAAGCAGCCGAGTGTTTGACATTTGCCCAACGTCTGCCCAGCTGTTGGTGCTCACCTGCCAAAGAGATTCATTGCAATCAAAGAAAAGCAACAGAAACGACCTGGATTAAGTGGAGTCCTCCAGCTTCCACTCAGATCAGCCAGAAACCTCCAGAGAAGGAAAAATTGGGGTTATTTCCTAACCTTTAGTTTTGGCAGCCGTTTTATGGTCTTCAGAGGCCTGAGCACACGCAGGACTCGCAGGGACTTGATGGTGTTGATGTCCTTGCCTTTGGTTCCTCTGCAAGGGAGAAAAAGGCACAAGAACAGAGGGAAGCGTTTGCTCCCCAGGTCACTCACTGGCATCTTTGTGGGTACCCAGGGTGGCTTTGGTGGTGGAATTGGTTGGGTTTGGGGATGCTTTGACGGGTTTTGTGTGCATCCTCACCAGGTAGGATGACCCAGCCTCACCTGGGATGTCTCCAGCAGCACAGAGGAGAAGGCTGGGGCAGGACAGGGTCCTGGCAGGGCTCAGCCACAGGTGCTGGCCAGGCTCTGTCACCTCCCAGCCACTCACCAGGACCTGGGGCCCTTCCTGCACCGACTCCAACGCTCCCAGCCAGAGCAGCAGCACCGGGACAGGAGGCTCAGCTCCTCCAGCCCATTCCCGGCAGGAGAAGGGACAAAGCCACACACAGCTCTTCCCTCCCAGCTGGGTGAGGCAGGGAAAGGTCCTGGGTGAGGCAGGGCTGTCCCTGGGTGAGGCAGGGCTGTCCCTGGGTGAGGCAGGGCTGTCCCTGGGTGAGGCAGGGCTGTCTGTGGGTGAGGCAGGGCTGTCTCTGGGTGAGGCAGGGGTGTTTCTCTGTGCACTTCTCTGTCAGGAACATTTGCCAAGAGGGTTTGGGAGCCTTCCTGGTGAGGGACAGAGCTCTCCTGGGGGTCAGAGCCTGTTCCCTGAGTCTCCAGTGGAGGACATGCCACCAATCCCATGCAGGAACATGTAATATGGCAATATATTACATGCCTGGAACAGTGCTGGGGCAACTCCCCACTCAGGCATGCAGGAGCTGTCAGTCACATTTGGGGTTTAGGTTCTGTTAAACCGAGTGCAAGGCTCCAGAACGTTCCTCTTGTTAACATCAAGAGGGGTTTCAGGGGAAGGACAGAGCTCCTTTCCTCGTGCACTTCCAAAATAAAGAAAAAAAAGAAGACAACAGGAACATCTTCTTCCAACCCCATGGCAAAACAACGACATTCCCTTCGTTTCACATGGAGTGGAAAATGGGATGGAAATCTGGCACAGTTTTATTCATGGCTGGAGGGATCTGGGGCTGCACTGAGGGAACAGGTGGGAATGAAGAACGTGTGGGACAGATGCTGACACACCTACTCTCTGCTCTCCAGGCTGCTGAACATTCCTCTTCTCCAAGAGGGAAATCATGGAAGCACCAGAGACCCGAGAGACCCTGGGAGGTTTGTGAGGGACTGCAAAACTCCCCCCAGCCTGCCCTACATCCTGTGCTGAGGGAGGAGCACCACGGGTGGAGGAAACCACCCTGTTCTGTGGCTGGCTGAGCCTGATCAGCCCTGGAAAGGGAATTATTGGGAATCCAAAGGATAAAGAACTCCCTCCTATCCCTGTACTTCTCAATAGTAATGCTGGACTGGAATCTCCACCCCAAACCCACACTCCTGCCTCAGCTCCAGCCCCTTTCTCCCATTGGCAGCCATTGCTGTTGGTTGCAAATGCAGTAAGAGGGAGACACAGGAGGTTTTGGAGGGCTGTGGGTTGTATCCCAGGGATGTATAATTTGAGGAGAAATTTCCTTTCCACAAGATTTAGGAGAAGTGGAGGAAAAGGAGAACAGGATGGACAGGTTCCTGTTTTCTCCCTCTCTCATCCCTCAGGACTGTTTTAGGGCCATTTTAATCCATCCCAGCTGCACCTTCACCATTGACAGCTGTAAAGCCAGGCACTGGGTTTACTCCCAGAGCTACAGCACTGGTTTAAAGCCACAAAAAACCACCTCAATATTTTAAAAAATCATATTTGATTCTCATTAGAGACCTTTGATCTGCTCTAGCTGAAGCAGGCACTGCCAGCAGAGCTTTCCTGCCTTTCTTGTCAGGTTTTAGCAGAGCTGAAGGTCTGGCCTAGGCTTGGCTTTGCAGAGTTGCTTTCGGCTCCCTGTCCCTGCCACGGTCACCTCGGTGTCACCAGAGCCACCAGCTGACCTAGAGTCACCCAGTGACTCCCAGCAGTGCCCTGGCTGCAGAACAGTTTGTTCAGCCTCTCCAGGAGGGTGGCAGCAGCAGGAGAGAAGCCAAAAGGGAAATGTGTCACGGACAAGGAGATGCCACAGCAGATCCCACCTGTCCCCAGGGCTGGTGGCCACCCCACCCCCTGGGCTGCCCCCTCTGCCAGGCCCAGCAAATCCCCTGCTCTGCTCCGTGTTCCCCACCTGAGGAAAGCCAGGGGAGCTGAGGAGGGCAGGGGGGAGGGAGGATTTAGGGCCATTGGTTGGGGCAGGGCAGGGAAGGGGGTGGGACACAGGGACAGGAGCCCAGGGCTCTGCTCCAGCCACGGCCACGCCTCTGCTGTGCACATCACCCCCCAGCCCAGCCCAGCTCTGCCCTGCCGGGCTCACCCAGAACCCCAGAATATTCCCAAATGGGGCTCTCCCCTGCTCCTGGTCCCGGGAGACCCGAAGGTACCATGCTGCTCTTGTGCCAATTAACAGCTGCACTAACGAGGCCTCGTGCCCACAGAGACATTTCACTGCTCTGCTCTCCCAGGGCGGGCTCCAGCCTGCAGTGAGAATTTCTGTGCCTGAATATTTCCAGGAAGGTCAAAGAGATGTGGGACAGAGCAAATCCTGGCTCCTGCTTTTCCCTGGAATGGGAGATGAGCGAGCTCAGAGGTGGAGGGCAGACAGCTCCAGTCACACGGAATTCCTTCTGCCTCAGCAGAGGACACTAAGAAGGGCTGACTGATTTTTTTCCATTCAGGCACTTAAGCAAATAAAGAGCGTGAGCCAATTAAATCTTAATGGGATTTATGCTCTGAGCCATATAGAGAATCCTGAGGGAAAAAAAAAAAAAATCCCATTTCTTGTCACAGTAAGGTCCCTGCTATAGGAAAATCTTTTCCTGGTGCTGTGACCTAGAGTGATGCAAAACTGCATTTTAATTAAAAGAATCCTCTAAAACTCTTCTGTCAAATAAAACCCTAAGGGTTGGGTTTGGGTGTTTTTAAAAACCCTTTCTGCCAATATTGGGGTTTTTTTCACTGCTTTCATACAAAGCCAGATGTCCCAGAAAATAAAAGGTCCAGATGGAACTGGGATTCAGTCAAAAGGTGTATCCAAGCACACATCTGACCTGAATATTCCTCACAACAAAAACAAATTGCCATGGAAGGATAAGGTTTTAATTGACTGCAGAATAACAACTGCAACATTCAGAAGAGCTGAATCTTGAATAAGAGCTAAAGAGGAGCACAGGATAAAGGCAGACAGAAAATAAAAAATAAAAAAAAAAAAGAAGAAGAAGAAAAGAAAGAGAATACCACCAAAAAAATTGCATTAGATCAATTTTGGGTGCATTAGGCCAGTGCTGTTTTGTTGTTTTCTGTGTCAGTTTGCTGCCTGTTTATTTTAAAACATTAAGAATATTTTAAAAGAGCTTTGCAGAGCCTTTTCTCCCTTTAATAAATAAAAGAGCCTTTAAAAATTTAGTGGTTCTTTCAAATGGAAGCTGCTTGTTCCTGTTGCTGCTGCCAGCAGCTCTGATTTCAGGTGACATGGACCTCTCAGAGTCAGGGCATCAAAAATTCAGGGTGAAGTGGAGCCTTTGCCTTCTGCAATTGCCTGGAATCCTCCTGGCAGAGTGAATTCCTCCCTGGAAGAGTAAATGAGGTCACCCCACCCTGCCCAAGCACAAAGCCACCCTCTTCCTGCCCTAAATCCTCTGCTTTCCTAGAGAGAAGAAAGAACCAGGTGCCAAATTTCCTGGGCCACATCAAAGGCTTTTCTTGGCATCCTTCTCCTGGCTGTGCAGGATCCCCCCAGAGCTCCTGGAATGTGGGGACAGAGGGGACAGCTCTGCCTCCCACCCTGCCCCTGCACTGACAGCAAAACTGCCACTTGCACAGGCTTAAATTTTTGGAACCTCCTCCTTCACAAATCACCCCTGCAAAAAGCTCCCTGAGCTCTGTGTTCATGGCAGAGGCTTTCCCCAATATCAGAGCCTGGCTCACACTGCCCACACTGCACTCAGTCAGCCCTGGAGCTTCCAGCTTGGCTGCTCAGAGGTGAAATCCTCTAAAAGAGACTCAAACAGCTTCCTTAAACCTGCTAATTAAGATTTTCATTAATTGTCCCTCACCCCTCGGTGCCCACTGAGTCAGCCCCTCAAATCCTTTTGGTACAGATATATCTGTACCAAAAAAAAAAAAAAAAAAAGTGGTTTTTTGACTCTCTGCCTTGGATTTCTAGCCTGTTCTTATCTCTGCTGAAGGAAAATCAGGATGAATGAGGAAAAATAATACATTTCACTGGATAATGACAGTAAAGGGACAGAGGAGTCGATGTGATGGGTGGAACATGGCTGGGTTGTCTCCACAGTGGCAAAGTGTGTGGACACAGGTTGGACAGGCAAAACAGAGCAGCAAGAGACAGGAAGAACATATTACCCCATGAAACTCCTAGAGAGAGATTCCAGCGAGGAGAAGACAAAGAAAGAGCAGAGTCAATGACAAACAGAAACATCAGAGAGCTCCCCCAGCCCCTGGCCCACTCCCACCAATGGCACAGGACAAACCAGCGGGGAGGGGAGAGCAGAAATCCCACATTCCCTGCTGGACCAGCCCTTCCACTGGGAAAAACACCTCCACCTCTCTCTTCTCCCCACTGTGGCAGGGATAACCTCTAGCAAAAATGCCTGTTTGTTTTTTTCCAAGAGCATCCCAAAATTCTGGGCATCTCAGCCACCTTTCCTCTCTTCCAAATTTTTTCCAGGCCCAATCTTTGCTGCTCTCCCTGAGCTGCTCCTCCCAAGTACATTTTGCACCTGGGGCTGAGAGATTTTGGTGACAAGCTTCCACGGGTTTTTTGTTTGCTTCCATCTCCCTAAGGACTCAAACGTGTCTGGGTGTTTGTGGCATGTTTATCTCCAGAAAAAGAAAGGGATTTCTCTTTGAAATGCTTTGCTAAACGGAAGACATTATTTTATTATTATCATCATATTATTGTTGTTTCCAGCATCACTCCGGGGGTGTTGTTTGAAATTTATTTTTTATTTTTCTCACCACAGAGCTGCTTCTGAAGAGCTGCAGGCAGAAAGAAAACCCACAGCAGCTTTGAGAGCTGGATTTTATCAATCTTGTACCAGTGGCTGATACCATCTCAAATGCTTAAATTAACACAGGCTGCTGCAATATTCCAGATGGGAGCGTTTCAGGGAGCTCTGTTATTCCCAGGTTTTTAGGGATGAGTTAATTCAGCAAGAAGTTGGTTTATGTCCCCTTCAGTGACAGTGAGGAGGCCAAAAAGATGAATTAAATCCCACCTTGCATGTGGCAGTTGTGGGTTCTTGCAAACCATGTGGTGACAGCCAGATCAAATCCCATTTTTATTGACACTGAGGAGGGTGACAGGGCTGTAGGATTCACTGGAAAAATCTTTGTAATTAATTTACATCGTGGCTGTTATTGGTTGTAAGCTGTTTCAGTGTTTTTCTGTATTTTATCACAAGGTCATAAGCACATGACAGTTTAGAAAAGTGTTATTTCAACTTCCTAAGATGATTAGTGCTGATATATTGATTACATGATCTGAATTTGTTACTTTTCTATATTTATAGCTGACTTCTTACATGCTTTAACATCTTTTTCTAATTATCCAAAACACACATATCACTTCAAGATCCTTCCTTTTCATTTTCTAGCTGCTTAAGCATTTCATAACCACTAATGTTGAGAGCTTTGTTTTAAAAGTGTATTAAGGGACATCAGTTTAGAGCTGGGCCCTGGCCAGGCCCTTGACCCTGTCTGGATGGATGTTCTGCCAACAACAACAAGGAGGCCAAAAAGATGAATCAAATCCCACCTTGCACGTGGCAGTTGTGGGTTCTGTGCAAACAAAGTGGTGACAGCCACGTTAAATCCCATTTTTAGAGATACTGAGGAGGGTGACAGGGCTGTAGGATTCGCTGGAAAAATCCAACTGATTGAACAACAAAGAGTCCCAGAAGCTCCTCTTTGGGATTACCAACATTCAGCTGGCTCTGTGTGTCCATCTGGTTTAACCAAACCAGGAGCCAGCCCTCAGTCAGGGCTCTGTACCCTGTCAGGATTGAGAGCTGGAACAGGGAAAAGTCATTTCCCTGATTTTCCAGCTTTGGGGCTCCACAGGGAGGCTGCAGGCATTCCCTGGGTTGGATGTTGAAGCAGGGCTTACAGAAAGCAGAAAAATCACAGAAGAAATTCCAATTTTCCTGAGTCTCAGAAATAAGCTTGTCTGACTTTAATCTGGGAGACAGTAACTAGGCAGGGTTTGTGCAGCCCCTGCTGTAAAACCTGCTCAAGACTCACTCACGGTGGAAAATAAAAGCAGCTTGGGGCACCTACTATAAGGCACAGGCAGGGGATGGAGAAGTAATTTATTTAGAGGCTGATGAGGTGCTGTTAGATATTCATGGGCCAACATGAGCAATAGAAGAAAAGCTGAGCACGAAAAGCCCCGGAAAGATTAAAAATTATTCATTTTAATCCGTAACTCGAGCAAGGAAAATCTCCCTCAAAAGAAAATCGTGTTCAAAGAGAAGATGTTTTAAAGGCAGAGCCTGAGGTTTGTTCTCACAGCACAGGGCTCCCAAATGCTCCTTCTCCCATCAGTCTTGGAATTTGAATTCCTGATGGAAAAGGGAAATTCCCATGGGACCCCAGACTTTGGGTTATGGTGGGGTTTTTTGTGATTATTTTACTTCTCTGCCTCTCTTCAATGCAGAGGAGCTTTGTTAAGTTCTAACGTTGCTACATGGCTTTTTTAAGTTAAATTTTTGATTAACTTTGTCTGGCTTAAGTCAGTCTAATTCTGAAAGATGTTCCGCAGATATATTTCATGTGCAGGGAAATTAAACCCCACACACGTCTAGTCAAGCTTAAAAAGCAGCTTGCTTTTGGATATGAAATTTTAGGTTAGCAGGACATTCACCGAAACAATTTTGCTTAGGACTGAGCAGTCAGCTCCTCCAAAAATCAGATTTTTAATGAGGGACAAAATGTTTAAAGAGGGGAGGGCAGCATTCCTTTGAAGACATTATGTTGGATATGATTTTCTGCAAGACCTAACTAATATGGTGAAGGATCAGGCACAGCCCAGATTCCAATATCCCCCAAAATCACACCTAAAATATCAATCCTGTCCATACACTTTTTGGTCAATTTAACTTAGCGGGTTTATTTGCATTCAGCACTTGCACTGAAGAAAAGCAGATCTAAATTATAAATCTCACAGCCTCGATGTGACAGGAATTTTGACAGCTCAGAAAACGAAAAATTGCTGAGGAATATTTTACCAGAAAGGCAACATTTTGTGCGTTTTTTAAATTTTTTTTTTGTTCGGAGTTGAGGGATTTGACTCCGCTTAAAAAAATTTCTGCCAGTCTGAAGCAGCCCAGCCGCGCTCGGTGGCTCCCTGACAAAGGTGGATGCTTTTCTCATTAGCGAGTGAAACGCTGCTAATTCTCATTAGCAAGTGAAACAATTTCCTCTCCTCTAATCATCGTGTCGACAAACCTGGGAGTGCGGGGCTGCTGCACATTCCCGTAATTGCTCGGGGCTAATTTAGCAGAAGATTAAACTGCTCAAGTCCCGCTGCCTGTTTCCAGGTCTCTCCTATTGTTTCTCGCGAAAGGATTTGCAAACAACAATCCGAGTGGAAAATTTCTTTCCATTCTCCAGCTCGGCTCCTGAAGGCTGGAAGGACCTGCGTTGCTCTCTCTTCCTCTGGTTGTTTCCAAGAAAAAAGGCTCAAATGAGAAGCTAATCTTAATTTTTAAAGAGTAATTTCTCCGTGTTTGTTGCTCAAAATCCTCCATGACATGACAGAAGAACGTGGGGTATTATTTAAAGACATAAATACAGAGCTGGGTTTGAGGGAGGGAGCACTGAAAGTGAAACTCAGTGGAAATACACAGAGAGGAGAGAAAAGGAGAGAAATAGCAAAGGTTTGTCAACCAGAAATATCCCCAGCTCTGGAAATAAGCGTTTACCAAGGGCTCACAGAGTTATTAGCCAATTCCTTTAACTGTTTATACAAAATGAGAGCAATTCTCACAACCACTGACAGGAGGGAGACACTGGACTGCCACGAAGAGTTACAGTGAGTTCCTGAAAAGAACTTGGCCAAAGAGTCACAAGAATCTTGGCTTTGATTTGAATGAGCAGTGAATGGTCCCAGCCTGAAGCTGGGAGGATTCTCACCAGATTCCATCACAAATTTGGTTGGGTTTATCCTTTTCTTCCCACCCCCTGCCCCAAAAGGAAAAAGGGCAGGGACTGAACATTTCACTGAGACAGAGCCACAAACATTACACATCCCCTGCCCCCTCTGTCCCTTATTCCCTGGGATTTGGGAGGAGAAGGAACGTGAACTTACGAGAAGGCAAAAGCCACCAAGGCCCCACTGACCACAATGAAGTCCAGGATATTCCACAGGTCACGGAAGTAGGAGCCGGGGTGGAGCAGCAGCCCCAAGTCGATCATCTGCAGAGAAAAGCCAGGAAAAGGAAGAGTTTTATAAAACATGGCCCAAATCCACCCTGCCAAGGGGCGGGAGAAGATTCTGGATCAAAAAAAAGTCATCTTCACAAATTGCTGAGGTACACAGCCAAGCTGCTCCTCTCTAACAGGCAGGAAAACTCTCCCAAAAATGAAGCTCAAATCAATAAACCATAACCAAAAGCTGTAGAAACAAGAGCCCTCACTGCTCCCTAGGATGTTTTTCCACACACATTCATTAATCCTGGTTTTATTCTGCATCTCTTTTTTCATCTTGCTCTGACAGGAAAACTCAACTCCTGCCCTACCCCAACACTGAATCCTGACTTCTGGAATTGTGCTCTCTGGGAAGTTACTGCCCCACAGTCCCAGCAAAGCCTGACACCCTACTGGGTAAAAAGATAAATTCTCAGCTTTTTGAAACATGCCAAACCAAGAATCAGCTGTTATTAATATCCCTGCTCAGTGCCAAAGGAAAGGGGAAGAATCTGGAGCGTCTGAGGAAGGTCTGGCAGCTCCTGTTGCCTTCCCAATCCTTATCCTCTTACACAGCTGCAGCTCCTAAAGATAGCCTGATTTTCCTCCATAAAATATGAGATTAAGGAAGCCAGGAGAGCTGCTGCATCTGATTGTGAGAGCTGTTCCCAAGTTAAAGCTCTCCATCCTTCCCACCTCTGTCCTGCTGCAGCTTCTCACAAATCAGTCTGAAAGAGGAGGTGAAATTTTCTGCTTGGAAAAGTTCTTACCTTGATCACCATCTCAAAGGTGAAGACTCCTGTAAATATATAATCCAGGTATTTCAGAGCCTAAGTGGGAAAGGGAAATGTGTGTTAGGGAAGGCCACACACTGAAATAACCTGCACAGGAGCAAGGTTTAATA
The DNA here is from genome assembly GCA_013401135.1 of Cettia cetti. Lineage (NCBI taxonomy): Eukaryota > Metazoa > Chordata > Aves > Passeriformes > Sylviidae > Cettia > Cettia cetti. The sequence goes on along the minus strand of VZUI01056831.1, from coordinate 8,896 downwards.
TCTAATCCAGCAACGGTCTGTCTGCTGGGATGGAATAAAATCTGCTGGGAGGGTCTCAGATAATTTAGGCACAAACCTGAATAATCTGATTTAAAGCAGCATTTTCCCACTCCTTGCCACACTGCACCCAAGGCTGGCTCCAGTGCACCTGCAGTGCTGGCAGGTTTAAGGAGGCAAAAGGAGCATTTCCAAATGAAATGTCTGAACATCCATTCCCAAGGAGTTTATCCGGCAGCCTTTCCCACTGCAGAACGAGCTTCCAGCTTTGCAGCTCCTCCAGCACAGCCACACCACCCCTGATTCCCAAGCTCTCAAACCCAGATGCTGTTGAAGCAGCAGGAAGGGCCAGGAATTTGAACATTCTGATAGTGGAACAAAGACAACTGCAGCATGCCACCACAGACAGCTCTAATCCTGCAGTGCCAGCACAGTGCCCTACCCCGCGGAGATGGGCACGGGGTGCTGGGAGGGGAAAAGCACCCGAAACCTGGGGATTTGGGGTGGCACTCACGTCATTCCTGGGAGACTCCGCCTGGACAGGGTCCTCTGCAGCCAGGGCGATGCTGCTGAGGGCGATGACGATCAGGATCACCATCTCGAAGTAGCGCAGGTTGACGATGTAGTGGAAGAGGCGCCGGATCCTGCGGGGACAGAGCGCAGGGAGGGGTCGGGATGCAGCCACACCCCAGCAGCTGCCCCCAGACAGGGAAGGGTTTAGGACTCACCCCTTGCTGTTCCTAGTAAGGTAAAGGACCCAGAAACTCCTGTGCTGTCCTGACAGCAATTGGCTCAACGCCAGGACAAAAGCACTGAAAAGTCTCTTTAGCTGTTCCTCAGAAATTAAGCTATTCTCTGTTAAGCTGTTAACCAAAAACCCACCCAAATCTTCAGTACTTAAGGGAGAGCATGAGGCTTCTCAGTGAATTTTCAGGGTGTTGTAGCAGGTGTGTAGGACCTGTCCCTACACTGTGAACAGCTTTGTTCTTTTGTTTTGAATTATTTTCTTCTTTTATTAAAATTTTCTTGCTTTTTCAAAACACTTGATCATGCCCTCTCACTCTTTATTTCAAACCATTTTCTGTGAGATGCTGGACACCCTCAAAGGTATTGAACCCTCACAGAGCTAAATACATCTGGCTCTTCCAGAAATTCAATAGGGCTGTGAGGGGGGGAAACTGCCACAAACCCAGCAGGAGCAGTACCTTTGGGATTCCCGCTAAAATAATGGGAAGGAAATTTAAAAAACAGGCTTTAGATTCCAGTTTGCAGCAGATCTGTGGTGAGAGTTAAATAAGGGAGTTCAACATCTCTGCACTGCTCTCTACTACCTCTGCAAGGCAACAACATCCATTCATCTCTTGATCTCTTTATCTATTTATCTCCCTATCTATTTATTTCTCTATCTATTTATCTCTCTACCCATCTGTCAAAAGAGCACTGAGAGCTTTCAAGCATCCACCTCAATTCTACAAATTATGTTTATGGCACTCTCCCATCCTTCTCCCTCTGAATTGCCAGGTTAACACCCTGTGAGTTCACAACAAGGTTTGAAATCCTTTTAATGTCAACTAATCTCTTTAAAATGTTGAGACTCTCAGCTGAATCTGCCTTTGTGGCTCTGAGTGTTCCTCCCACCAATCTCTCTCTGCCTGCACTTTACTCCAACTCACACTCTACAGCACAAATACTTTATAGGAATAGATTTGATTACTTCCACCTAATCTTTTTATTCACAAATTGTGTCCGAGGAAAGTGGCAAATGCTCCCATTTCTAAGCAATCCAAAACTCTTCACAAATTGCAGCTAATAATTCCTTCTGACCACAATTCCCAAATCCTTAACTGCACATAGAGCTCTGCATTCACACCACATTTGTCAGCTGAATAAAGGATTTAGCCCAAGAATCAAATTATAGATTTAACTGGCCAACAACTTTGTTATCTGAAAATGTATTTCAGCTCCTCTATCCCATTTTCTCTAAGCAAATGTCTGAACAGTGAGAAATAAAGTCTATTTTTCACATCTACTTACACACTCCTTTTCTTTGGCTTGCTAATGGATTCAGAGTGGAAAAGAGTACAAACACCAGACAGAAAATAACCTGGAGTAAAGTGCTTTTGTGGACCCCTTAACTGTGCTTCTCAACCTGCCAGAAGATGATCATCCCCATGCTCTGAGAGGCCACAGAAGTGAAAGGCAACATTTCCAATCACATCTGTAGCCATAATTCCTGCATCAAACTCAATTCATCAAAGCAAGAACAAGCCCCTATTTTTAGCTCCTCGTCATTCATAACCAGCAGTGAGATGTGAGAGCATTTGTGAGCCGCCAGTGGGGCTTGAGAAATCACTGCTCTAACAGGGTGGTGGCACTTGGGAACAAAAGGAATTTGTTTCTGCTTCCCTGAACTGTTTTCCCCTCTGGCAGCACCCGGGTCAGGGATCCCCAGCAGGGCTTGGGAGAGAGGTGGCAGCACTGGAGTGGGGAAAAGCTGCTGACCCCAGGAGGAGCTCTCTGGAGGAGCTCCCAGCAGCCAGAGCACCTTGGGGGGGATGCAGCTGGCTCTGCACCTTGCCCAGAGGAGGAAAGAAAAGCTGCTGGCACTCCTGGAGCTCGGGCTTTGTCTTGTTATTGGCTTGCTTGTAACACAGTTTTTGTCCCAGTGAACTTTGTTTTTCCAACGATCTTTCAGCACAGCTTTTTTTTTTTTTTTTTTCTGGGGGGGAAATGTAAGCTGAAGGAAGCTGAAACAACAAAGCAACTGAAAGAACCCCTAGATGCTGGACCCTGAGGCTCAGAAGGTCCTGACTGAGATGTGGGGAGAGAAAAGAAGCAGCCATAGGAAACAAGGAAATTTTGCTGCTTCTCTGCCTGCCCAGCCCAGCCCTCAGCTCAGAGCTCAGCACCTCTCACTCCCCACCCAGCAATGCTGCCTTTCCCAGCTCATGTTTGGTGGTCACTTCACAGCAAAAAGACCAAGTATGAGGGAAATACCATTTCCTTATCCATCCAGACAGAGGCCAAACTCCATAATCCTGATTTGGGTCCCCAGGTCATGGTCCCAAGGCTGCCAGAGCTCCAGGAGTGTTTGGACAACTTGGGATGCACAGGGTGGGATTGTTGGGGTGTCTGCACAGGGCCAGGAGCTGGATCAGTGACCCTGGTGGGTGCCTCCCAGCTCAGGAGGTTCTGGGGTTCTGGGATGCTGGTCAGCCTGCCCTGGGTCAGGGGGTGCTTCCACCACAGGGGCTTTTTGGATGTCAAATCTGAGCACTCAGAGCCTGTTTTGTCAGTGCTCAGCAGCAGCAGCAGAACTCATCCTTCCCTCAGATCCAGCTGCCAAAGAAGGGCCTGAGGCCCCCTTGGGTATCTGGGCAGGGAGAAATTCCACGATGTGCAAGTTTACCTGAGCCAGAGAGAAACCTCTGCCCCAAGGGGGTCTCCAGAAGTTCCAAACACCCTCCCTGACTCACAGCCCTTCATGCCACAATCATTCCAGCCCCTCTCCCCGTTGGTCCTGCAGCCCTCCAGAGGAACACATTCACAATTTCCAGGCTTTGAGTCCAAAGCTCCCCAGGAGGCAGCGCTGCCTGAAGGGGAAGAAATGCCTCAATCCCAGCAGGTCCCACAGGCTGCACTCCCAGCCAGGGCAAATAAAAATACCCAGGTTTTCCCAGAAGTTCAAAGTTTGCAGTGACGCAAAGCCCCATTATGGAAAGAGCAGGAATTTCAGCTGAGGAACCTTCAGGAATTGGTATCCAAACAGTCCTCAGCCTGTTGTTTCTGATAAACAGTCCCTGTGCTCCCTCTTTTTGGGCTCTACATCAGCAGGGGCTGCCTAAAGCATTTCCTTTTCCCTGTCCTGATAATTTATCCCCCCGGGCAGGCAGAGAAGCAGCAAACAGCACCTAGCCCACAGAAATAAGCTGTTATTTCACATCCCAATGTGTTTTTAGAGATGAAAATCCCACTCATGTTATTGCTTTGGAGCACCTGGAGCCCACAATTGGTGTAAGAGGAACTTACGGGTTTGTGGGGCTGAGGATGAACATGGAACTGTAAGGCAGGATTGGTTTAGGCCCGTTTTTCGTCAAGTCATCGACGTCTTTCTTCTCCTCTGTTTTGCTTTCAAACTCCACGTTGTTCACTGGAAATGGGAATTCAGGAAGAACACAGAGGAGAGGGTTAAAAACGGATCCACTGCCTGAACAGCTGGAAATGCAAACAACACAGCTGGGAGAGCAAACAGCCCTTGGAAGTGCTGATTAAATGGGATGAACAATCACTGGATCATTATCACCCCGGAGTGAGGCAGCTCTGCCCCTCCACTGCTGATGAGCCACGAGCAGGAGCAGCCAGGAAATGAAACCATGAGCTGATTTATCCCAGAGCTGCCAAACTGGAGCTGGAAAACCCATACCAAAGAGCACAAATTCTTAGGGAGAGGAATCAGCTCGGGATCATTGAAAGAAAATAAAAACGAAGTCTGACCAGCCTTGTAATTCAGTGTTTTATCCCATGGAGCAGCAGGAGCACAACTGGCTTTGGAACACATAAAAGAGCAGATTGAGGTGTAATAATGTGGGGGCTTAGACTGCTGAACTTCCCAGCAAAGAGACCTGGAAAAAACTTCTTGGAGCCCCCAGGGCTGTGTCTGCACCGTGCACCTCGGTTTGGTGAGAGCCCCCCATGTGCAAAGGTGTGCAGCTCCATCCTGCAGCAGGTTTTGGGATCTCCTTCTCTGAGACTGGTCCCAACCTCCCTCCCTCCCAAAAGCTGGAAATTCTCCAGTTCACATCCTGACTTCACTTGCAGAGGGTTTATGGGATAATTTCCTGAAGATAATTTCCCATCTATGAACTGGGTTACATTTTATGCTGCAAATTCTCTTCTTAGAGATGTATAATTCCTTAATTCCCAGGACCCAAAGCCCAACAGTCCCACCCTTTGGAATGTGTTCTGTGCAGGGCTGTTATTACTTTTCATTTTATTTTGCAAGAAAATGACATTTGATTGTGTTTGAGTGACATGTTCAATAAATTCCTTATTGGATCTCCAATCAGATCCAGAGGAAATGGCCAGGAAAGGGAGAGGCTGATAAATTGTGATTGACAGGAACTCAGCATTGCAATATAGGAAAATTACCATTGAAGAGGGGGGGGGAAAAAGAGAAAGAAAAAGGGAAAAAAAAAAAAAAAGATAAATCTTGTGGCTGACGACAGAGTGAAAAAACACAGAGACTCTGCCAGACCTTGGCTGTGCTTCTTGGAAAGCAGAGTCCTGACAGCCTGGACTTTAATGTGGACCTCTTGGATTTCACACTGGGATTCTCCTCAGCTCTCCAGACTTCTCCAGGCTGTTCCCACCCTGCCAGGGATCAGCCCCAAGGTGCTGGGAGCAGGCTGGGTGGGGCTGGGCACAAGGATCTTGGGATGATCTGTGAATCTGTGCTGATAGACCCAAGGCAGAGAGCTCTGGAGAAGGACAGGGAGGGTGGCTCCGCTCCAGCTGTGATGCAGAGGATTGTAAAAAGCTCTGGAATGTCACAGGATCCCAAAGCAGCAGGATCACAGCTGGATGTGCTCTCCCTGCTCCTTCAGCTTTCCCTTACACAAAGGGTGTGGCCTGGGTGAGCCATCTCCAGGGGGTCCCAGGTGTTTCCAGAGCCATCAAGAGCCCTTGCAGAGTTCCTGAGTGGCAATTCCAGATCCTCTCCCACCAGGCCCCCTGTCTGCCTCTCTCCAGGATGGCAGCACCCAGGACAGCGCCCATCACTCCTTGGAAATTTCAATTTCCTGGCAATTCCACAGCAGGACAAGCAGGGGACAAAGGGACTCACTTGGAATGACAGTGGTCTCCCCTGGAGGGGCAGTGATGGTGACAGGGATGTTCACAGTGGTGGTTTTGTCCAGGGGGGGCTGAATCATCCTCGTCACGTTCTTCTGGTTGTCGGCATCCTCGGGCTGCTCGGGCACCTTCTGCAGGTAGGTGCTGGGCAGGGTGTGCACAGGGACACTCCCAGGGCCACTGCCACTGCCACTGGCCTCCAGCTCACACTGGTTCTCCCTAGGAAAGAGCAGGATCTGTTCAATATGGCCTGGGAAGGTTCAGAGAACACATCCCTGACACTGCACCTCGGGCTGGGTTTGTTTCCTCTGTGGAAATCCCTTGCAGGACAATCTCTGACAGCAAAATTTGGGGTCTTTTTTGCTGAGATCTCCCCAGTCCCAACATTAGGAGGGGACTGTGGCACTGGACATCCCTGAGGTCACTTTAACGATGCTCCCAAGCCAGGACCGTGTAGCAGTGCCATGAGCCACTCCCCAGAGCTGGATGAATCCTGACACGCCGCTCCCTAACGCTCTCCCCAGGCCTTATTTGAATGTGCTGATTCTCTTTTTCAGCTTGGAGCCGTTCTGGAACGTGGCTGTCAGCAGCTAAATGGCTCCTGCTGCCCTCTGCAGCAGCAGCTCTGCTCCAGTGAGGAGGAAAGTGAGCCCGTGCACATGAGCATGCTGAACAGCAGGCAGAGTGTTTGGAAATTCAGCTGAAAGGAAGACAATTTAGACAGGAAAATTATTATCTCAGTGCCACTCACGGCTCTCCACGGTGACATGAACTCTGTTCTAAAGAATCCCAGTGCAATTTCCTTTCCATCAGACTAATAAAGCTGAAAAGGCAATCTATCCTTCTTTATTAACTACTCCAAATGCTTCACCAGGGCTGTTTTTCTCACTTGACTTACATAAGAATTAAAGCAAATGGGGGCCATCGTTTCTCTTAATGGGAGAGGCCACGTGCTGGAACAACTGGTGGTGCAGCTGAAGGCTCCCCATTAAAAATGAAAATCAAAGGGCTGTAAGCAAGGCTGGCTGAAATTTAAAAAGATGTCCCTCAGGAGCTTCCTTCAGAAGCTGGGAAATTCTCTGCTCCACTTGGTGTCCTACAGGGTCCGTTGGTGTTTACAGCAAGGATACTTCCTGCCTTGAACCCGAGCTGTTTCAGGAACCAAAATGGTCTTTGGGAGCCTCTGTCACTGCTGATTGAGGCAAGACAGAGCTGCAGGTTGTGGTGGGAGCTGGTGTGGGGACAGGGGCAGCAGGGAACGCCACGGGGAGGGCGAAAAGGGATTTCCTGGGACACACCTGGGGCTTTGTGACCCCTGCAGCCCCGGCAGGGCCTGGCAGCGCTCACTCACTTGGGCTGGTGATTGCGGTGCTCCTTCTCGCCAGCCTCGCCCTCCTTCTCCCCGCTCTCCTTCTCCACGGACTCGTAGGTGGACAGCGCCCTGTTCCTGAGCCGGTGCCGCCGGTGGGGCTCCTCCCCGTTGTCCCCCTTGGCCCCGGGCTCCCCGTCCCTGTTCCCGGAGCGGGAGCCCCCGCGGTGCCGGGAGCGCCGCTCGCCGCGGGCGCCGTTGGCGGTGCCGTTGCCCTCCTTGCCGGGCCGGTCGGACGAGTGCCGGTGGCCGCGGTGCCTGCGGTGCTCCCTCTCGGCGCCCTCCTCCACCGAGCCCCGCCGGTGGTGCCTCTTCCCCCCTTCCTGCCCCCTGTTACGGTCGCTTTTCCCTTCCTTGCTGCCCCCTTCCACCTCCTTGCTGCGGCTCCGGTGCTGCCTGTGCCGCTCCTCCTTGTTGCCCGCCCCGGTTTCGCCGCCCTCGTCCTTGGTGCCGTCTCCCTTCTCCTGCTCTCCCAGCTTCTCCTTCTCCCGGTGCCGGTGGTGCTTCCGTGGCGCTTCCGCCGCGTCGCTGGAGGTGGCTTTGGGGTGCTCCACCACCTCCTGGACGTCCCCGGGGCTCAGCTTGGTGATGTTGTTCCTGCCCTCGCTGCGGGGCTCCACCACCAGCGGCCGGTCCAGGTGTGTTTTCATGTCGGGGCGGATGTGCAGGGTGGTGGCGTAGCGGACGCGCTCCTCGGGGTCCAGCTCGTTGTACAGCGCCTCGCAGCTGGCTCGGAAGTTGTGCATCCGGATCTGGCTCGTCCTCTGCTCCCAAACCGACTTGGATTTGGAGGAATTCTGCTGCTTGCTAAGGGCGGGAGAAATGGGAGAAGTCAGCACCCAACTTTGCCCCAGTCCCCAAAATACAAGCCAAAAAAAAAAGGAGGGAATTGTCAGCTGAGGTGGGGAATTAGAGGGTGGAACCAAAGGAGTAACAGGGATGGAGAGAGAACATGAGCAGGGAAAGCCAGCAGGATCATCCGTGTTAGTTTGCCCACACACTATGAAATCAGCCCTCTGGAAAGGAGTTATTCTGCATTTCGGAAATGTGGAAGCCTTGGGAATAGTCTGAAGGATTAAAACGTCAGCACACAAAAATCACACACCCCAGCCAGAGCTTTGGAACAGCCCACCAAGCTTCCCAAAATTAGCAGCACTTTCCTCCCCACCTGGAAATATCTGCATGAGGAAATTAGCGGTGAGCAAGAGAAGTTAGATCAGCAGGAGGAGCAGGGAAAATGAAACCTGTCCCTGAGGATCCGAGCCTGCCACCAACCCCTTCCCCTTCCAGCCAGCCCCAGGAGCTGTTTTCCAGCTGTGCTGCCCTGCTGGCTCATGGAACAGGTGTAAAACTGCTCTGAACTCACAGCATCCTTCCAGGTGAGCATGGACCAGCCAGCACACACAGCACTGGAGAATGGAAAAGTACAAGTGAGAAAGGAAAACTGTCCTGTGCACCAGGAGAAGAGCCCAGAGAGTGGGAGGTCGCACACAGATCCGTGAAAGATCCTGAGCTGGAGGGACCCCCCAGGATCCTCCAGCCCAGCCCCTGTCCCTGCCCAGAGCCCCACCAACCCCAGCCTGGGCACCCCTGGCAGCGCTGCCCAAAGGCTCCTGGAGCTCTGGCAGCCTCGGGGCCGTGCCCATTCCCTGGGGAGCCTGGGCAGTGCCAGCAGCCTCT
>VZUI01056827.1:0-105950 GCA_013401135.1 Cettia cetti | reverse complement strand
GGGATGGGATGGGATGGGATGGGATGGGATGGGATGGGATGGGATGGGATGGGATGGGATGGGATGGGATGGGATGGTTCTCCTGACCTCAGGACAGGAACCAACCTCTCACTAAGCCAGGCTGATTTGGTAACAGCTAGCTGGTGAAATTTTCTTCATTGCCATTTTGGGGAGTGCAGGACTGACCAAGGGTGTGAGACCTGTGCTCTCCTCCAAAATCCTCCTTCCTTTGCTGTTCTGAACTGAAGTTTAGGAGTTTAAGCCAAATCTGCAACAATGCCACCAAGAATTGCCTGTTTTCCACAAACTGCAGCTCATTCTCAAGAGAACAGACAAAATGGGTTGTGACTGTGACTTGGATGTGGTGAAATGTTCATCTTCAGCAACAAGTGAGTTCAGAACTGCAACTATAAAGCACAGACTCATCTGAGAGGAAAGTTGTTCATATGTTGCATGTATATTCAGATGGCCCTAAAATAAATGGTCATGGAAATGAATGTCAGAGCTCAGTGTATTAAGATGCATGGAAATGGGATGCTAAACTTCACTGATTTATTCAAGTTTATGCAAGAGCTTAAGGATGTGTCGACCTATACAATTAGGAATGAAAAGACAAGGTGCCTTGTGGGATGTACGGGGGTGATTAAGCAGCTCCTTTAATTCAGAATATTTAGAAACTCTATACACAATTTGAACAAAAGTTTTTGTGGGTTTTTTTTTTTAAACTTTATTTTCAGTGGAAAAAAAAAAAAAAAAAAAATTCAGTGGAAAAAAAAAAAAAAAAAAAAACAAAACAAACCCCAAACAAAACCAAACCCCGAAGTCCTTTTCTTGCTGCATGAATATACCCAGCTCCTCCTGAAATACAGAATAATGATAGGTACCTGCTGTTCACTGTGGCTAAGGATGCAGAGTCTTTCCTAAAACAGGAAGACAGGCTTCACCCTTGTCTTGAAGTCTTTAAAGCCTGGTATCGTTACACTTCTAAGTGTATCTGGCTTTCCAATTACAGTGTATAGATGATGTTCTGCTGCATGGGCTTGTTAATTAAATTGCCCAGGAAGATGCCATTGTTTGACCCAACTAAAATAGAGAATCTTCAGTCTTCTCCCTCATTTCTAGCTGGAAACTTGTCCTCAGCTCTCACTGAATAGAAAGACCCCTTTTGCTGGGGGTAGTGCACGACTTGATCTTTAGCTTCAGCTTAAAATAACATGGCACAAAAATAAAAATATTTGTGAGTTTCTCCATGGCACTAATCTCACCCTCTCTGATGGATTAAACTGTGAAACAGCTTTAGGAAATAAAGGAAAACTGTTGCAGTGAAGAGAGATTTCTCAACTTTTCTCCCTCTGTTGGCAGTACAGCATTAACATATTGCCATCCCCAGGGATGAGGAGGTAGACTAAGGGGAGGGAAAAAAAATGTTCTTGATTTAAAAGTCGTGCATCCCCAGGCTTGGCCTGAACTTTCCTTTATCTAGAGCTTGTTCTTAAGCTGGCATTCTTTAGCTGAATGCTGAAATGTGTCCCTGCAGGCAAGATGACTGTACCACACCGTCTTAGATTAGTTCCAATTTGTCAGCCTCACCTTTCAGAGGCAAAAATCCTACACTGGCACCAAAAGGGATGTGTTGCTTAGTCTGGGAAGCTCTTCACTGAGGTATCCCAGAAATGCCATGACAAGGCAGATGGAATGTCCTGACCATTCCCTAAAGGCTCTGTCGCATGACCCAGTGAGTGCTGCCATTCCTTGGATTCTCTGTGTTCCTTTTCTGGGGGAGCTGAGACAGTATCAGCCTTGGGTAAATTAAAGCCATGAATTAGCTGAAATGTTCTGAAATATCACCACTGCTGTATCCTTCTAGCCTGGTGGTAGGGACTGCAAGGATTTGTGGGAATGGGGAGGAGAAGGCACACACCAATTCCAATCCTTTCTCATTTGGCTGTCAGTGACAATATTTTTGAACTCAACACAGTCCTTACTTCTTGCTTGTGTAAGGGGTTAACAAATTGATTTGTTGGACTGAAAGGAGGCCAGCCCTACCCAGGCTGGAACACCAAGTTCACCATAAACAGTGTCAGTGTCCATATGAAAGCTGTGTTGGGATTTCATGTTTTGAGCAAAGGGTACATTTTTATCTCAGAAACATAGTTTTGTAAAGACTTAAATAGTTTGTAGAAGGCAGTAGAATTTAGAAACTGTTTCATGTGAAAAAAAGGGGAAGGCTTGAGAAATATTTTTAATTATTCATGCCAGCATTTTATAAAGGACAATCTTCTTTCGTTTTTGTTTGTTAATGGCACAAGTTGTTTAAAAACTGACCTTTTCCAAACATTCCTTTTGAAAGATTTGAAATGCAATCAGAAAACTAGGCTTTGGATCAGGTGAAATATTTCAGATTTATCCCAAACATGTTTTTCTGGACTTTATTTCTGTGACTCTAGAAATAGTCAAAAATTTGTATTCACATGTAATTCATAACGGTTGTTTAACATTAAAGGCACATGTGGACTTTATCCAAATTATTTTATTAATTATATCCCCTTTGGGGAGACTAGATATGTCAGGTGGTTCTTACTGTCACTTATTCAATTGTAAGACACAGCTCCACACATGCAGACAATCATTTGCTTGTCTCTTCATTATTTTTTACCCATTTTTCTGGCAGAGAAGGGGTTTTTTTCCCCCTTAACTTCATTTAATATATGTGAAATCCATGCATTTCCTTAAATTGAAAAACAGAGTATCCATCTCAGATGACAAGATGAAGCTCTCAATGGAGTTTATTTTTCCTAATTAGGTGTTTGTCATTGTGTATTCTATATAGCAACGTATAAGTAAACAATCGTGGACCTTTTGAATAAATTTATTGGTTTTATTTATGTTACTGGGCATAAAAAAATCCATAATTACCAGGTACAGCAGCAATATAACTGGTATTTAATGACAATTACTTTTTGTTACCATAGAAATGAGTCCAAAGTAGTTACCTATAATTTCTCATTTCCAAACCTCACACATGTTGTATTGCAGTATTACCATAGTAATTGCCTATTAGTCATCATAAAATAAGCAGTTACCCAGAAGATATCAGGATAGTGTGAAATTTCTCATCTTATTCAAAACTTGCAGCACATGCCGCTTCTCGCCTTCCTTTAGTGGGATTTTTGCCTGAATGACAAGAGTGTCCCTTGTACTTTAACCCAAGGGAAGGAGAGACGTGGCTGAGAGGGGATTGTGCTCTATAAACACACTGAGTCAGGAAAAGCATGCTCCCTCCTCAGAAAACACAGAAATACTTCTCATTTTTGAAAAACGGGGATTTCTAAAGCCCATGAAATGGGGGTTTATGCCTTGCCATGAATTTCCTATTTATATTTTTTTCCAATTCAGTTGTGGCCAAGGCAGAGGCTGCATGCCTTGGGGAGTTCTGGGAGCCCAGCCATGTGTGTCAGACCCCACAAGCCCAGGGTCCACCAATGCAGCCATGGTGCAGGATGCTTCCTGCACTTCTCCTCATCGGCCCCTCTTACACCTTGCTTGACTTTTTAATTTAGATTGCATGTTACTGAGGCCAGTGAGTATCTGTCTGAGCCCACCTAGATCACATCAGTTGATGGCCATTTCCATTATCACCACCTCCCAGGAGGCTGGAGGAGAGGGAGAGGCATGCCAGAAGCTTTCTCCTCCTCCAGCTCTTGCTTGGCATTGAGGATGGGTCAGGAATCTTCTGTTTTCTCACATCCAGCACATCCCAGCTCATGTGTTGTGGCAAGCTGGGGCTCTGGGAAGCAAATTCAGGGTGGATACACAGCTGTGATCCAGGTGTGCTCTGGGCAGCAACAATGACAAAACCCAGGGAGCAGCAGAGTTTTCTCTGGCCCTTACATCCACCTGGCTTGTAGCACTGCCATTCCTTTCCTACCTGGAAATTTTCTGTCCATCGTGGCTTTTATTGCCCAGAGAGTGCTCCTGTCACCACAGGACAACTACAGGGGCTGCTGCTTTGCTTACCATCACCTAAAAAAAATCCCTCGTAAAAAAAGTTGTCAACCTTTGTCTTAAAACAAAATACCACATTTGCAAAAGGGTTCCTATCTACTGCCGTGGAAATGCTCTTTATATTGATGTGGTAACTGCTCATTTAAACCATATTACAGCTCCTGAGTATTTTTCAGTTGGTATTGATGTGACAAATTCTCTTGCACAGAGGACTGCACCAATCAATAGAGTCAGTATATGTGCTTTAACAACAAAGCCACATGCCTTGGGGTTCCAGTTGAATCTGAACGTTTTAGTAGCATTAAATAAAGCTATATTTATTTTGCTTTTGGTGCAAGGAAAAAAAATCCTAACCCAACCTAATTTAATACAACTTGTTGGAAAGGTTTGAAGGCAGCATTATGGGCCATTTCCACATGTGATGAATACCTAACTAGTGTCAGAGCTGCTATTTTGTTTTTGTAAGAGAATTCTTCTCTTTTAGTTAGATTGATCTGGAACTACAGAGTAGCCTTTTATTTTTAGACAAGCGGGAAGAGAAGTCATAACAAGAAATACTGAAATCATAGCTTTTTTTATAGCTGCCACTATTCCACTGAGAATGAGACATGATGTCCTTAAAGAGACAGGGCTATTTATTTTCCATTTAAATAGCACCATTTGTGATTATTACCTTTGAGCCATTACGCAGAGAATAAGCACCCAGCTCATGAATTCCAGCCAAGTGAATCGAAGTTTTGTACCTCAGTGCCATTTATGTAAGCTGCTGTAAGAGCCTATTCTTGACCTTCACTGACTTTATTTCCTTTGCATACCTTTTTCTTCCAAAATGTATTTGTAATTAGCAGGGATGTTAAAATCATCTTGGTTGAAGTATTTGTTTCCCTTCTCTTCTCTCCTGAACAGCTGATCCTAGGTCTGAATAATCCCATCTGAGCTTCTTAGATTTACTTTCAGTTAAGTAACTAAACAAATTTGGCTTTCTTTTCTTTTTTAATTTCCTCTATAAATCTGGCTTGTATCTCTGGTGGTTGGAGTTCTTAGTTCTGTTCATAGCAGCAAACAAAGGACCAAATTCTCCAGTGGTTTTTTCCTTTGGGTTGGCTGCCTTGCTTTGCTTCTGTGGTTTATTTGGGGTTTTATTATTATGTTTTTAATTTTGTGAAGTAATTAGTAGACTTCAGCAAAGATGCTGTAGATCTTTGTTTTGGTTTACCCTTGAAAGAGGGGAGTGTCAGTGCAGTGGCAAAGGGCAGGAGAGATGTCCTTTGGGTGCTCCTCCCAACAGGAGAAGTTCTGTGTAAGGTGTAGGTGTCACCAGTGGGGACAATCCCCATTCCAGTTCCTGCTTGTCTCCTCCCTCCCCCAAATAAGATTTGTGGTGCTCTTGCTCTGCTGAAGGTCTGGTTCAGGGAGGTGCCCAGAAGTGGCACATGCAATGAGCACCGTGACTCAGGAGCATGCACGGATTCTCTCTGGGCTTTCTTCCCCTCCTGCCCTCGCCCTTGTTTGGTTTTCCTTCTCTAGCACAATTATTGGCCCAAAACAAAGGCGCGGCTCCTTGCAGAAGGGAAGAGCAGCTGGGGAGCTCAGTGGGAACCCTGCTGACTTTGTGTTGTATTTGCCTTGCCAGCAGCATCACAGAGTTCCCAACACACCTGGGAGCAAATCTCAGCCCCTGAAGTGTTGATGAGGTTGAGCTCCACTCCATCCCTTGGTTCTCCTGTCCTTGTAAGAAGGAGCTGCATCCATCCCTGAGGATACCCACGCAGCTGAGGCTATAAACAGGGAGTCAAGCTGTCCTTGAAGTTGTCCAAGCACTAGTTACTGAGTTGGGTTGTTCCCTAAGTACATTCTGCATCTTCAGGAGTTACTTTGGAAGAAATTTCTCTGTCCTGACTCCTGGTGAGGAATACAGAGTCACTGTAGTACTTGGCAGTACTTCCTGAATTCCTGGAGAAGGCTCTGGGGAGACCTTATTGATGTTTTTCAATACTTCAAGGAGGACACTCTTTTTTAGCCAAAAAACCCCAACTGGTCACGGTTTTAAAATAAAGGAGTGTAGACTCAGAATAGATACAATGAAAATGTTTTTAGGATGAGGGTGGTGAAACACAGGCACAAGTTGCCCAAACAGGTGGTAAAAGCCTCATCCCTGAAAACTTTCAAGGCCAGGTTGGATGGGGCCCTGAGCAACGTGTTAAAGATCTCCCTGCTCTTTGCAGGGCAGTTGGACTAGATGGCCTTTAAAGGTCCCTTCCAACCTGAACTGTTCTATGATTCTGTGACCCTCAAAGAGCTGAGACCCCTCTCTCAGCTGGTGCATGGAGCACAGCCAGGCTCCTTCTGTATTTTAGCTTTACAGGTTACACTCCATTGCTTGTTTGTGCCAGCGGGGATTGTCTTTGCAACAATTAAGTGAAAAATGGAAGCTGCAAGTCAAGAGAGGCATTTTTTTCCTTAACTCTAGAAATTGCCAATTAGAAGTCAAATTCTTCTTTCAGGAGAGCACCTACTGTTCCTTCTGAGTGAACAGCCTAAAGAGGAAGAGTGAGGAAGGTGTTTTGCCTGTTTTCTGTGGACACAGGAAGGCCCAGCATGTGATAAGCATGTATCCCAGTTTCACACTCTTCCACCCCAAACAGCATCTCAGAATCTTTTTCAACCTTTTCTCACTTCCACTCTCCTATTTCAGCAACATCTGTTCACCTACACAGATTTACCAGCTGCCAGGGCAGGCACTAGAGGGATTAACTTTTCCTGAAGACCCTTCTGGACAGGCATCCTGGAATTTTATGAAGTTCAACCCATTTACACGAGATCACCAGCAACTACTGATCACTCCCATGATCTCTGCAAGAGCCTCTTTCCTTGTAATCATAATCATATATAATATAATAATATAGTTATAATCCTATACAAGGGAGGGGTTCAATACCCTAAATTCAGAAAGAATATATCAACTGGCAATAGAAAAGCCCAATCTTCCTATTCCAACTGCTGCTGTGTGAGTGGGAAGGGGGAAATACCATCCAAGTTATTAGAAAAACAATTGCAGCCTAAGGGAATGTTTGTTTAGGTTCCACTTTTGTTGGTTTGGTTTTGGTTTTTTTTTTTCCTGGGTGACAGCTGTTCTTTTATTTTATTATTTTTAAAATTGCAGCACTTGAAATGATGGCAGCTTGCTGTTTAATTTATAATATTGGTCCTAAGGGCAGTGTCATGTAACGTCAAAACAAACCTGAGACTAAGCTAAATAATAAGCATTCATTATCCAAACCAATATTGTATTAATAAAACAAGATTAAAGAATTTGAGGATGTGCATCACTCCTGAGGAGCTTAAAGGCAGACACCTGCCCAAAGCTCCCACTCTCATTTCTTGGTCAGCACATCAACTCCCTGCAATCTCTTTGTGGTTTGGAACTGCCTTGTGAAACATCTCTGAGTGGTTCAGAGTTGTGATGTTTCATTTTCTGTTTGGAGAAGAAACCATTTTTCTTGGCTTAATTCTCATAGGGAAAGTGTCCCAAAGGAAATATGTTTAAATATTGAGTTTAAGGAGCTTGCAAGGCATTGAGCTCTTGAAAACTAGTCCTGGTGCTCATTTGAAAATTTAGGTTGTGGTTGTAAAGGAAACTTTATTTAGCTACTAGCACACAACCCTTTTCTGCTGAAGCACAGGGAGATGGGAGACTGCTGTTCCACAGCTGCTTTAAGCTCAGGAAAAGGTGTTCTGGGTACCCAAAGGGCCAGTTCAGTTCTGTTTTCCCTCCTGGCTGTGCATCCCTGCCATCTCCTTTTTGCTAGGACTGGTGCTTGTGTGGCAGTGCTGTGAGCTAGAAAAATACTGATCCCACAGAAAACCAACCTGACAAAGCAGTTCTCCCTTGTATCCCAGTGCAGCCAGAAAAGTGGGACCTAGACAGAAGAGAGGAATGAGCAGAGAAGGATCCCTTTCTCGTGGCAGCTTGGGTGGGATGGACATAAAGCAATTCTGAATTCAGAGCATGAATGGCTGATGTGCAGTCATTCTGGGAGTCCTGGAAATGAAAGACTGTGGCAGCCAGTGATTTCTTGGATGGGTTTTGGTGTGTTCAAAAGCAACCATGCCTATATGATCTCTTTTTTAGGATTATCATTTCCTAACAGCAGCAAATGATGATTTATAGCATTTGGTAATAAATTGGCTGACTTGGCGTGTCCATTTAAGAAAACAGGGGCTTTTTGGTGTCAGAAGCTGGAAACGATCTGTTTCCATCCAACCTTATACACCATTATGTACCCATGGTGAAAAACTGTCCACAAACCCCTTTTCTCTCTGCTGCCTATAAATACAGGAGCCATCATAGCTGTGCTGACATGGCAGAGGGAGCAATTAATCTCACAGCAGATTACTTCTCTGCTGCCCCTGGCACCGGGCAGAGGGGGGAATGTGGGGAAGGCTGGGAGCAGGGAGATGTGACAGCTGATGGACAGCTGATGGCTTTGCCTGGTTGGTACCCAGGAGCTGGAGGAAGAGCTCTCTGCCGAGTGAAGGAGTTGGGATCAGAAAGGGGATGTGGGATTTCTGGACACGCAGTGTCCGGCTACAAAAGCATCAGCTGTCTCTGCCTGTGTGAGTAGGACAGGGATTGTGCCTCCTTGCTCCTCCCAGGCTGGGAAGGATGGACATTACTGGAGGAATGGGTGACTTAAGTGCAGCTCCTCGGTGTTACCCAGCTCCTCAGGGGAGAGCAGTGCTGATCTTGGGCTGCACAGACCATAAACCTGCTGCCTCATGTGCTGCCTGTGCCTGGAATGCTGATGCTGCTCTGCCTCTCCTTACTGCCACAGCCACGGAGCTGACGTGCTGGAGAGATCAGACAATGATACTGGAAGGGGAAAGGGAGTTTGGTCTGTCTCTTTAACCAGGAACAGTAAATCCTGTCAGTTTGCAGAGAACAGCTGGATTTCTAACAACACTGGAATGCTGCTCTGGTGGGTGGGGGTGGGTTTAGCTGCCCTCTCCCTTTATCACTGCCATTCAGATATCCAAATGCTGGCAAAAGGACTGGAGCTTCCCAACACCTAATGCAGCATTTATCCTGGGGCTCTGCCAGCTCTGTTGGAGCTTGGAAAAGCCTGACCCCTCTAAGGTTCCTCTACATCATGGCCAGGGAAAGAAAAAGATGCAGGGGTCTTGCCTTTGGTTCTCCAAGTAACAGCTGAGTGCAAGAATGAGTTTTCTTGTTTACAAGACCAATCTCTACTCATAGAGTAGGCTGAGCTGTAATTTCATTCTCTGCAAATCGGAGAATTCTCCTCAGTGAGTGAGGTGCATCATGGAAGGCTTGTCTCTTTGAGATTCCCAAGAACTGAAGGAAGGATGTCACAGAAGTGGCCAAAGCCTCTCAGACTGATTGTATTTTGCATTATATTGTATTTTGCACATTAGTTTAACTAGAAATAGATGAGCAAGGGAGCCTGAATGAGATGGTCAATGATGGGTTGACACTGCTGTGCTGACCAGAAGCCACAATCCTGTCCTGCTAGATGTAGGACAAGTATATAATAAATGATCCTCACTTTCCCAAAGTGCTTCCAGAGCTAAAAGAGTATGACACAGCAGGGGGACAAGACAAT
Source organism: Cettia cetti (assembly GCA_013401135.1). Lineage (NCBI taxonomy): Eukaryota > Metazoa > Chordata > Aves > Passeriformes > Sylviidae > Cettia > Cettia cetti. The sequence continues at coordinate 96,321 of VZUI01056827.1, read as the reverse complement.
CAAGCAAGCTGTTATAGCAGGGGAAGACAGAGCACTAAATATAATAGGATGAATAGTGGTAGGGTTTTTTCCTCTTTTACGTTTCCTTTTCTCTCCTCTGGTTGGTGGACGGGAACACAATAGCAAACTATACAATCAGGCTGAATTACCTTCATGTATCAACTGAGAGTAGGACTACTCTAAATTTGGTGAACCCAGGGAAGGAGTTTTCAGTGACAAAATACATTTGAAAAGGATGGTTGATCCAAAAGGTGTGTTTCTTCAGAATAGATTATTTTCAGATGTTCCCTTCTTCTTTACTCCTTAGGCAAAACTGTGGAGCTCTACTCAGCTCCCAGTTCAATCATCAAGTACATTCTAACACCAGGATTGCTGTTATTCTGCTGCAGCTGAGCAGTATAATGGTTCTACCCATTGTTTTACATCTGGATTAAATTGTTGCTTTGTGCATCTGGAGATAGGTTTGTTCAGTAGGTTTTGAAAATCCACAGATGTTCAAGGCCCAGTCAATCTATTGGCAGTGCTTGCTAGTGAGGAAGCTGCACAGTGAGAATATATATCCCATGCAAGCACTCCCAGCAAGTTTTGTATCCCAGCAGTTGTCCTTGGATCTTCTGCCTGCTCTTCCAGGTCTGAAAAGACTCAATTAACAAACTGCCTGTCAGCCTTCTTTACTTTCTGCTGTGCCTTTGCTAATCTTCTGTACATTCTCAGCTGGGAAAAATCTTTGGTTTTAATTCTTCCAGCAGGATTTATTTTGCTCCTGCTCTTGACGTGCAGGGAGAGCTGGTGCTGGCATGGGTTTGTTCTTGACATCTCCATCTTGATGCTGTGCTAAGTTGTGTAGGAGAGTGACAGGCCACAGGCAGGAGGAGATAAGGCTGTTATCAGTGTGGGTGCAAGGCGAGTGCAGCCCTGGCAGGCAGTTCTTTCTCCTTATGTTGGTCACCTTTTCAATTACAGATCTGATCTGCTAAAGTTTTGTCATTCTCATTCCAGTTTCTGTTAATGAAATGTATTTAACTGTCAGCTCTTGTTAACAGTAACAACACAGCTGAGGATTCATAAATTCCCATGGAAGTCAAATGACTGCTACCTTAGAAGAACAGAGTCAAGAACTGAGGGTTGTTTTGCTTTTTTAATCTTGAAGAAGGGGATTCTTCAAGAAATCTGGAGAAGGAGACAACCACAGCTTGCTTGATCAGAGAAACAAAATATTTTGAACAATGAATTTACCTCAGACTTTTATTTCTGATTCAAGTATGAAAGAATACTCTGTTTCTTGGAATCCTGGGGGTTTGAGTCCATTTCATCATTCAGTTTTCCTCTGTGTTTCTTGGATCTATCTCAAATTACTTACTTCCCAGAATGTTCAGAAATTCAGCTTTCCAAAATCCCGTTAGACAAGTGCATTGATGTGTAAACAATTGTGTTTGGCACAGGTTTGACCTGCTCTAAAGACCAAGCAAGAAAAGTTTTGGAAAACCTGTTCTGTAACAAGGCAGTCCTGGAGCTTAGTTTGTTTAGTTTAGCAGAGAGCAGGCAAGGGAGTGAATGATCTGGGGCCAACAGGTGGGAACCCACTGGTCTGTGATCTGAGCATATGCATAAAGAACATAAACCTGGAGAAACAGGAAGGGTCCTTTTCACTGTAATAGGGGAGGGCATGACAGAGCTGAATGCCTTGACACAGCTTCTCAAGAAACCAAGATTCAAGTCTTTAAGGGGACATGGTGTGTTTTCCCTGATGGACTGTTTTTGTTTGAAATAAAAATATTTGCTTAAAATACCTGTTTGGGGTTTTGTTTGGTTTCTTGTTGTTTTTTATTGGTTTGTGTTTTTTGGGTTTTTTTGGGGGGGTGGTTCATTTTTCTGTGAATGAGAATGGCTTCACAAAAAGGTCTTTTTGTGTGAATGGTAGATCAGCAAAGATGATCACAGTAACCTCTTTCTGGATTGAAAAATGTATGATTTTAAAACTATTGTGTAGTGCTCATAGTTTTCTTTTGCAATAAGCCCATATACCAAATGATTTCTTGGTCTTTCTTAGAGTTAAAGGATTTTTTGACTGGAAAAATTGGACATAGTGCATATAAACTAAGTTATTCCATCTAATTGAAGTATTCTATGAGTTCTGGAGAGAATTTCTTCCTTTCAAATGACAAATTCCATTAGAATCAATGGAAGCTAGAGGCTTTTTCTTTCAACTGTGCAATGCAGAGGGGGTTTGTGGTTTGGTATCATGTAAGCTTAATAGGGTAAGGAAGAAACATCACAAAATAAAATGTTATACTTCCTCAGAAAATCCATTTAACTTTGCTGATGCCTCCCTGAACACTTGCCTCAAGCAGAAGCTGTCAGGCTGAAACTGTGTAAGCCCTATAGTTGTTCCAGGTCTGCAGAAGCAGGAGGAGAGTCAGCTTTGACCATTTGACAATCACTGGAATAGTTTGTACCTGCCTGTTCCTTGGTGACAAGTTCATTATAGACATAGTGCTTTATTTAAGGTCAAACATGAAAAAGAGGGTGATGATGATGGTGATGATGATGATGATACAATCTCCAGCCTGTAAAATAAAAGGCTAATACATGGAATTTGGAATAATTATTTAAGTTGGATACATGTCATGACTGAGTGCTGTCGTGAACAAAGAAAACAATGTGGCCACATCCTTAATAATGGGTCTCTGAGATAGTCCACTTTTTTTTTTTTTTTTTTCTCTGGTCTTGGAAACAATAAAGTATTTTCCTATATCTGAGGGCATAACTTGTATTAAATGCTGAGCTCTTAAATGGTCTCAATGTGACTTTGAACAGTGGTGAAGGGGAAAGTTGGTACTGAGTTCTGTCGAGAACAGTATTTTGCTTTTGGTCTTCTTAACTAAAGCAACCACCTAAATTTCTCTCTATGTATGTGTTTATTATACAGTATAGCTGAAGAAATTACCTTGCAAATTAGAATTACTGCCAATGACAAAATTCAGTAAAAATGCCAACTGGTCATTTACATGGCTGGAATTACTTTAACATAACTGGTTGGTAGTAAGAGCTTTGTTTTATACCAGTCCATGTCTCTTAAATCAGTGCTTTCAGGGAAGATGGAGCCTGGACATCCATTCTGTGTCTTTCTCAAGCTCCTGTGCCTTTCTTACTCCATCCTTCTGGAGCTGGATGTGGCTCAGGTACCTGGCTGTACCTCCTGTTCTACTCTTGAGGACAGCCTCAGGTCTGCCCTGGATTCGGGGGCTTGTGGTTTTCGTTAGAGATTTGTGGTCCTCAGGTGCTGTAGTTTAGGTTGCTGAGCCTGAGACATGTCAAAGGCTTCTGGAGTCCAGATGAAGTGAGTTTAGTAGCTTTTAATATTACAGATCCTATATAGAACCTCTCAAATCAGAGAGTGAAATAGTCTTGAAGTGTTTGGCTTTGGAATGTAGAGTGTGGCACCTCACTGGTGCCATGGAAAGCTTCTACAGCTATTTGTGTGGTAAATGAAATAGAGGGGCAAGTGGATTTTGAGATGGATGACGTTTCCTCTTCTGATTGCAGTCTTACAGCTTGTTTCCATTCAGATGCACTTTTATTGGTGGCCTGTTTGGCATTTCTCATCTCCCACAGCTGCTGTCACTGGATTTTGTTCCTTTGCATGAGTGAGCCTAAGAGGAAGAGTGGGTGTAAACAAGCTGCAAGTCAAATTTCCCAAGGGGTTGCCTGCAGGCATAAATGCACCAGTGTTGGGACCAGAGCAGCTGCCTCTGTCCTGTTAGCTGAGAATCTGCTTTGGGGCAGGATGGGGCATCTCAGGACACACAGAATCTAAGGGATGGAATTCCGAGAAGTGTGTTCAGCTGCAGGATACACTTACGCCTCTTATGCCTTGCTGTACTTTGAGTCCCTCCCTCTTTTTTTTTTTTTTTTTCCCTTATTTTCTCTTGAGACTGTTACAATTCTCCCAAGAACATCATGGAATCCTAGGTTTCTAGAACTGTTTGTTAAAAATAAAGAAAAAGACAGAAATATTTGGCATATATAGTTTAGGATGGTTCCCTTTGTTTAAAACATATTTTGGTAAATAGGACTTTTCTGCAGATTATCAGTTAAAAGAATCCAAAATTTCAGCTTTTTGCTAAGGTCAGGTTTCTATAACTAGCTCTGTAATTCTTCAGCACATGGGTGTAATTCTACATGAGGTTGTATTTCTGGAAGCAGTTGATGCTACAGCAAGTGAGATCCAGGGTGTCCCTGCAAGAACCTATTAGATCTGTAAGTAACATAATAGCTGCATGTTTTAAGACTCCTTCTAGTTGTCCTAAAAGATAAACAATCTGAGTTGTTTTTAGAACCTGTTTTACCCTTAATTAAAATAAGAAAGAAAAAAAAAAATGCTTCAGAGGTGGTTTAATTAAATGGGCATTTGCCTGTATGGCACACCTCTGCAACTGCGGCGTGTGGGAGTCACAGTCTTCTAATCACCTAAAAAGGCTGAAGAAGAGGCCTTTAGGATACAGGAGGAAGAAAGTGCTGTCATTTGCGCTTTTTTTTCCCTCTAAAATACTGAATCCTCTGCCCAGAGATTAGGAATGAAGGTCTGGCTTTGGTGCTGTAATACCTAATTGAATCACGAGCCTTGGTGTAGTCCTGAGAGAGGACTTAGCACAAATTCTCATACTGATTTTGGCATTTCAATTACCTTTCAAGCAGTGACACTTGCTTTAATTTGAGTACCTGGACTGCAGCTACTCTGGGACATATTTTTAAAGATAACTTGTGCCTAATTCCCCTTTATTCCAGCAACTTTTCATGGAACAGAATCTGCTAACAAGAAGTTACAAGTTTGATACCCTGTGACTGGGGGACAGGACCTGATGTCTGTCACCCACATGCCAAATGTGAGCTCCAGCAGGAAATGACAGAAGATTACCATGAGTGAGAATTTCTGTGGCAATCCTTGACTTAAGAGGAGACAGAGTTCAAGAGAGTTTTGGGAATGACTGTGAGGAGCAGAACCATGATAACATTTGCTACTCTGGGCATGAGCAGAGCCAGAGAGGAGGAGCTGAAATCTGCTCTGAGAATGGCTAAGGGGAAGAAGGAGCTTCTCTCTCTCTCCTTGCCTATTAGTCTGTGTTGGGGTGATTTGTGTGCTGGTTTCTTGTCCCTGGCTGATGTGCCACTGCCACTGCTGTGTTTGCCACTATTTGATGTGGAAATACAGAGTGGAGTGAGCATTAGATACCTTTTTTATTTATGCGACACCCTCCTCCTGAGCATTGAGAACTACACTCAGATTCTGGAAGATCTTGTTTGGGCCACTGGGCTAACCCTGGGCTCTCACCTAGACAATAAACCTTGCTGCACTGGCTCTGCTTTGGGAAGTTTAAAATTGGGATGTGAGAAAGAGATGCAAAGATCTGCCTGAGGTCTGGAAAATGCATCTTGTAGAACAAGATAAAGGAGATAATTTTGTTTAATGCAGGAAGCTGACACCACCATCATGCCCATGTTCAATCAGAGGGGCAAGGCAGGTGATGACAGCTTCAGCAGAGGAGGATATGGCAAAAATATCAAATAGGAAAGTAAAGGTTTCAAATGGGGAAACAAGCTGCCAATGCAAATAGCAGACTGTCACCTTATGAGGTGGAGACCAAACTTTTTCCTCCCTTATAGGGGTGACTGTAGAAGCTGGTTGGTATCAAATGGTCCATCGTTTTAAAAAGTCAGCTTAGATAAAAAGAGGGTCTCCCCTGACTTCTCATAGTATGTGGATATTCTGAAGTTCATCACAATTTTCTGGGCCCCTCGAAGTCTAATTTTCTGGTCCAGTTCTGCACAACTGTCTAAAAATCTCCTTCAGGAGTGTGCTCTTACTCCCCAAAGGTAATTGTATTTTGCAGTAGTTGGCACTCTGCAGACCAGGGCTTCCTTCAGTAGAAACCCACATTAAGCAGAAATAGAAAACTTTTGGGAAGAATGGTACAAAGCTTCAGATGCAATAATTATATTCACTTTGTCAGAGTACTGCTATAACAAGAAATAAAAATGAAACAACATTTACTTTATCCTTTTTCAGGGGCTGATAATGTGGTCATATTAAAAATAATCTTTGGTTTAATGTTCCATATTACTTTCATTAACTTTCTTTACATTTCTTATTTTATAAACCTTTAAATTGAAGGTGGGGCAGGGGAAAAGGAAAAGAAGGACATATTTTGGAGGAAAAAGAGCAAAGGAAAGTTTTCTCCAAAGCATTATGCATTCCTCTAAAACATTAAGAATGCTGTTGCCACTCCATATTGTAGCTTCTTCACTTGCATGTAAATCTTTGGTTGAAGAGCTTTTCACACAAAGTTTTTCTTTGGAAGCCTCATTTCATCCAATTAACTTTTCTGTATCTTTGAAGTTCTGCCAAGATCAGTAAGATGGTGGCTGCTTCTTCCTAGGAAATAACATAAGTAGCACAGAACTAATAGAGGGTAACAAACTCTTTTTTTTATTATTTTTTTTACTGTAAAAGAGAGAGGGAGGATTTGAGAACCCTCAGGTTCTGACACCTTTTGCTATTTCAGTGATTTGGGTGCTGTAGAAAAGGCACAAGCCACTTGGTTTCATTTTAAGTGCTCTTTTGCTGTGTGAATGAATTGCACTAATTTATGTGTTCTTTTAGGTTTATTCACTCTGCAGCGGTGCTTTGCATGATTGCGTTTTTAAAAGAGATGAAAGGATCCTTGTGTACAAATTTCTCAGATACAGAGCAGTATCCAGTGGAGAACAGAACTGATACAAGGAAAGATGGGTCAGTGAGCCAAAGCTTCTGTTGTCTTCCCCAAAGGGTAGCCTCCCAAAAGTTAACCTAATTATGGAGGGCACTGAGGCCATGGGGTTAACAGCTGTTCAGGAAGAAGCAGAGAGCTCCTCCAGGAGCTGAGGTTAGGCATTGGAAAGAGCTCCTCGTGGGAGTATACAGGGAAATTGCTGTGCACATGTGCATGTGTGTATGTGTGTGGAATTCAGAACGAAGGGTTTAGACACAGCAGCTCCAAGGATGGAAGTAGGTCAGTCGGTTTAGTGCTCTCTACGTGTTCCTCCTCTGTGACAGCTCCGAGGAGCAGTTGGAAGGCAGCCTGGGATTTCATTTAGAAGCGTGAACCAGAAGAAAAGGAAAAAGAGAAAGGAGGGGGTCATTTTGCTTGTTTTGATGCCCATGTGTCCCGTTTTCAATTATCCCTCTCATCCACTCTCACTGGGATACAGTGAGATGCCTACAAATGAGCCATGAGAGAATTTCAAAGGTTTGGATGCTCCATTCGTAAAAACTCAGTGGAAAAAAAAAAGGTTGCACCTCATTGGGTTGTAAAACTTGACTTGAAATTGGTTGAGGACAAAATTTCCCTTGGGATTTTGGTATTTTGAATTATTAGGGAATAATCATCTTCTTGTTGTCAGATCTTGCCCTATAGATTCTGGACTTTGCTAAGTAGGTATAACACCATTTACACATTAAATACACTTCTGAATGATGCAAGCTGGGTTATTTTTGTTTAGTCTTGGCCATCTAAAAGTTAGCCATCTGTTCTAGACTGGTGGCTTAGAGCTGGTTGTGGTCAGTGGGGCATTCCCAGAAAGCGATTTGTGTCATCCACAGTAAGTGGGCTAAGCTGCCATCTGAACAGATTTCTGTAACCCTGTTAACTTGGGGCTGGGGTTAGAGTGGGATTTATCCTGCCTCTCTTAAGCTGTTTAACAAGAGTCTGCTTTCCAGCTACAGTAAATTTACTGATATCCATGCATACAGTTGTCAACACTTCTACCAATTTACACTGACTGTGGATCAGGAACCCTGGATTTATTTATTTTTTAAAATTTATTCTTCTAAAAAAGTATGGTCGTATCAGATGTAGGTATCTAGGATCTAATTCAGGCTCAGTATCCATACGTGGATGGTCACTCTGATTATCAGTGAAGCATTCAAGAACATGGGAACTGCTACAGTGGACTAAACCAACATTCTTACATTGAGTACTGATCTTTTATATCCTTGTCCCATGCCCCCGTCCCTTTGTGATGAGAATCCAACTCTTCTGTGTCATTTGTGTCTACAAGTGTCATGTAGTGTCTACATTGCATTTTGTCTATTGCTCTATATAGAACTCCTTTTAACCTCTTACGTTTAAAGGTTTCTCGACTATTTCTCATCCCCTCAAACACGAGATCAGGCAGCATGGCACAGTGGAGAAAGAAGAAAACAGGGCTAAAGAGTTAGTTTTTATGTTAGATTTTGTCTCAAAGGTGAATGATCCTCCTTTGCTGAGCGCTGTGGCCACAGCAATGACTGCAGAGAATGCTTAGTGCCAATGCAGAAAGGGCCTCTGTTGACAAATTAAAGTCCTTCAGAAGAGCTATGAACACAAATTTGGAGAGAGAGGGTTTTTTTTTTTTTTTTTGTTTGAGAATTGTCCCAATTATTGTGCTGATCACCTCAGGTAAGCCACCTTTCAGTTTTCAGTGATGTGCTTGTGTATTGTTCATTATTGGAAAGCAGTTTCAGGTGTTTCTGAAGGAGAAAAAAGTTGGTAATTGGCCTTTTTTCTGCTTTTTTCGGCCTCTGTCTGATAGTCATCTTGTCACAACTGTCAGGAGAAGTAAAAAGCAAACAGACTTTTTAGCTCAAATAATGTATTTGTAAGTTTTTCAGTTAAGCTTGGATGTTGCATTCTGTGGAGTAGAGAGGTGTCTGTTGTGCTTTGGGCAAGCAGGGCTCTCTGAGTTTATTTATTTACCTCCCCACACAGTGGGAAGAGGTAAATAAATAAACTGCTACACTGGAGAGAGTATCAACACAATTTTTTTTTTTTTTTTTCCTTAGCTCGGCTAAACTTGCCTGTCCCAGCCTAGGGCAAATTGTTTTCTCATATCTGGAGGTAATTTTGCTAACCTGGCAATCTGTATCTGCTTGGTGAGTGTCATTTATTGTTTAGTTCTGCCTCCATAATTACCTGTGAGAAAACAGGGGCACATTTGGAATTGGGTTCTTTTCTGATAAATAAGGCTTATTAAGATGTCTGCAATCCTTATACCGGTATCTTGAATCTTAAATATTCAAATTTATTTCTTGTGAGGAGATATGGGGTTTGCACACACAATTTATGGCTAAAGGTCTGCCTGGACTTGCTGTGGGAGTGACCTTGCTCAGAACAAAGATGTTTCTTTTCCTGGCTGTAACTCAGCATGGATGCATGCAGTCAAAATTAACCAAATATTTTGCTGTGTATTCCAGTGAGGGAGGCTTTATTTACTTTTTGTGGAATCCTGATTTCTATTTATGACTCTGTCAGACAAGTGCAGAATGATCTTGGCTGATTCACTCAATCCCACTCTGCTCCTTGGTCTTAGCTGAAAAGTGAAACTAATTCTGTGCACCTGCCTCACTGAACCGTTGGAGGACATTCCATTAATGCCTGTGAAATGCTCCAAGAAACTCCCTGAAAAGCAAACCAGAGATGTCTGAATTTTAGGGGATTTGATTCAGCTCTTGAGGTACAAAGTCTCTGATTCTGGAAACGAAGAAAACGGTGTAGAATTGCAATGTCTGAATGCAAAATCTCCATCCCTAGTCACAGGTTATGTGGATTTGTTCACAGTTTGACCTCTATTAACGTTGGATACCTAGAAATAACCCAAATATCCCTGTCACAGCGTGAAAGAGTCTGTTTGATCAGGTATTGCATCCTTGGGGCCTGAGGGGAGCATAACACATCAGTACATCTGTTACCTACAGTGTGTATCTTTACAAGGGTGGGGAAAATGGGCAGCCCAAGCTGCTGGACATGATTACAGTGGCCAGGATAGTGGGGATGGCATGCATTTATGCTTTCTACCTAGCTGGGATTTAGTACACAGTTAATTCCTCTAAAGGTAATTTTGACTTTTTTAGATGCATTTCATCTCTTTTTTCTTTCCCATCCCTTTCCTACAGACAAATGTTTCTTCAGGGTTCGGGGGTTTTTTGTGCTGTTTGTTAGAACATGATCTTTTTGCCTCTGGCACTAGCATATGGATTTTCTATTTGTGTGACAAACAAGATAGCAGTTTACTTAGGAATTCTTGTTCCACCTGTTGCTCAAGATCCCCAGCTTTAAATCTCACTCTTTAGTTGGAAATGTTTTCAGGCATCCACTGTGACACTGATGATGTTACAAGAAATGCCAGAATTCAACCTGTGAGCTGCATAATTTCAAGTGGCTGTCCAGATAGCAGATCTTTCTTTTCTGAGGATTTTCCTATCACCTTGCATTGTGCTAAACAATAATGCTAATCCATTCAATCACCTTGAATATTTTGCTAATCTGTACTTATCCTGTGAAACTATCCTCAGTAGTTAGATAGGAAATGCAAGCTGAGACCAGGCAAATACAAAGTGATTGTGATGTTCTTTTTCTTTTGAAGGAAGCCTTTGATGCCATCTCTCTTAAATGCACATGCTTTCTGATTTGATCTCATGTTATTGATAATCACGGGCTATTTTTGTGCCCTGCTTTTGTTTAGGAGCCATCACAAATCAATCTCATGAATCTTGCTTCCTGTCCTGTGGCATTGGCATTAGCACATTTCTCTGCTCTGTGGCAACGACATTTGCATGTTATTCTCGTATTTAATCTGCTTTGTTGGATATTTTGCTCAGAATGTTTTGTGGTGTTTTAACCTGTGGGGTTTATAGGATTTTATGGTGTTATTTATCTCAGTTCATGTATCTTTCATTCCTTCATTAGCATATGTTAAGGAAGAAGGTGCAATAAATGGAAGAAGACAACTGTGTCCTTCATTTGAATAAAACATATGTTTGTCTAAGAAGTTTATAACAAATCATTTAGGGACATGGTCTAATTTTTGAAAGGATGTTTTAGAAAAAAAATTGTGCTATCTTCCTCCGTCTGGATTTTCATCTGCCTTCTCATCATTTCTAATCCTGTTGCCAAAGCTGCTTTCTCAACTTTAAAATCTTTCTGGAATTAAGTGGCTTCTGGATCTTGACAATGCAACATTTTGATGCATGTGTTTGTCACATCCTGATTAGATTGGTATAACTCCTGCTCTCCCAGGTCCCTCTCAAAACTCAATTCATAAACCAGAGCTTCATACAAGATGCTTCCACTAGGGTGATGAAACAGAGAAATTCAATCATACCACGCATAGGTTATCCATTTTCCAGAGGCTGATGGGAGAGATTGGATTTTCAGAGCTCTTCTGGGCTGTTTTGTTTTGTTTTCTTTTGTTTTCTTTGCTTCTGTTCTTGTCTTCAAGGCTTCAATAAATTCTCTTTTAAAGTGGAGAAAGTAATTTCCATCTCTTCTTTTCCTGGGCATGAAGCTACTCTTTCCAGGGGCTTCGACTGCAGGTGAACCATTAAAATTTTGTCATCCTCGAATTTGTTTACCTCCACATTCTTTTTCAAGCCCATGCACGGACAGAGTGACCCATTTGTGGTTTATTTTATTAGTTCTGCCTTGTAAGTTTTGGATAGAGATACCACAACTTTCTTGGCAGGCATTTAGGTCAAGTCAGTGTAGAGGAATCGTTTGATTCTGAAGGTAGGGAATTACTCTTTTGCCTACGTGCTTCCAATAATCACATTTCATGAGCCTTACAAACACGGGGCCTTGCATTTTTCTGCCAGAAGACAGCAAGAACCAACTTCTGCACTACTCAAAGCTGGGAGCACTGGCTACCAAAATCAAAGAACCAAATGTGTGCACAGTGGAAGCCACAGCACTCAGATCTCAAACAAACCAGGTAGCAGCTCTGCTGAACAGTTTCCTTCCTTGCCTGCCAAATATTGAAGTTCTTTTCAGGGTGGACTGTGACTGGAGGGATTGATTTCTGAGCCCTGTCAGGAGGATGACATTGTGCAAGTGCTAAAACAGCCAGAACATGCAGCGTGAATCATTGGTTTATGATGTTTATATGGTGTGGGATACAACAAGCTAATGGATAGATCAGCTGGGAAGATGAACTTTCTTCCTTTGTCCATTTACAGCTCAAATTAGTGTTTACAAGAACCTGTAACAGAAGCAAACCATCTCCCTAATCACTTCATATTCACTACAGGATCACTGCACTCCCTGTTGCTAAAAGGTGTAGAAATGGGGCACCATCTCAGAGGAGTGTTTTGAGTTTTAGTCCCATATCAGCTTGGATGCAGGCAGAGGATGAATATATGAAAAATAAAAGAGGGGAAAATATAAAATTTAAATAGACTTTGCAGGATCATAAAGAGAATTAGCTCAGTGTGAGTTCTTTAGAAGCTATTTCTGCATCTTTCTCTAGAAAGTTATTAGACTATTCTTATTTTTTCAAAATCTGTTCACCCATTCCAAATTTGGATGGAGATTTTAAAAGCTCATTTTTGTTAAGAAGACAACAACATTTGACAGAGCTGGCTTATTTTTGACAATCTGGTGGGGTGGCAGTGGAGGAAGAGAATTGTTTTTGCATACCCACTGAATGGATCAGGAAAGTTTCATCTTTGCTTCAAACTTTCCCAAGGCTTTAAACAGTTTTTGAAATGTTCTCTTCGCTCCAGGCTCCCTCGTTCTCAGTCTCCCTGTGTGTCTTGAGGACACTGTCAGTATCCCCCTCCCACCTCTATATTTTGAGGATGAATTGTTTCATGTTTGTTTATGCTAAGCCATGAAAGCTTGAAATTGAAATTTGTTTGCTCCCCCGCTTCCCATTCATATATGTTCTCATTCATTGTACATTTTTGCTATAGGATTTTATCTCAAGGGTGCTGAACTGTGTGAGGCTGCAAATATGCAGGAAGAAAAATAAGTAATTCTGTGAGCCTGTGAAGTCACCTGTCCCACAGCTGGGTTCTCTGGTGTCTACTGAGGTATGAGCAGCAAGTGAAACTTTCCATCTGCCTGAGACTTTCATAGAATTATAAAGAAAAATGTTTAATGTAGCCCTCTGGAGGTCTTCAGTCCTTTTCTCAAAGCAGGGCTAACTTCAGTGTTGTGCTGGTTATTTAGGGCATTTTACAGGCAAGATTTGAAAATCTTCATGGATAAAAAGTCACAATGTGGGAGGTTTTCCCCCTCATTTGAGTTCTCTGTTACCTAATTAAAATTGACTTCATTATATAACCTTTTCAATGGAGGTTGAAAGCTGTGGATGTCCCATCCCTGAAAGTGCTCAAGGCCAGGCTGGATGGAGCTTTGAGGAATCTGGTCTAGTGAAAGGTGTCTCTGGCAGGGGGTTGGAACTAAATGGTCTTTAAGGTCTCTTCCAACCCACCTGAACTCTTCCCTGGTCATTCTGTATAACAATTACCAGAAGATTTAGTTTTCCCTGGTGTTTCATCCTCACCTCTTTTCTTCAACTGTTACATGCCTTTAGTAATTGTTGCATTCTTTTATACATCTCAGAAAAGGGTATAATAATAAATTTTTCTGACAATTTTTACACCCATTTGCACCTATTTTTGAGGCATAGCAAAAAGAAAAAAAAAAAAGAAAAGAAAAAGAAAAAGCTCTGACTCCCTGAAGGTTTAAATTTTTCAGCTTTAACATTCTCATCAGGATTCTCAAACTAATCTATCATTGCACCATTATTCATTGCAATGAGATGTTTCAGTGCTCTGGAACCAAAATGTGTAGTTTCAGCTTGGCTTGGTGTCAAATCACATTCTGCTGGTGTGTTGCAGTGATTGATAGAAGCCACACTTAGAGTGCTTTACATTCCCATTCCTCTGCATCCAACAAGCATCCAAACCAGACCAGTGACCCTGTCCCAGGGATGGCACCAAACCCTCTCAAATGTGGCTTTGAGTTAGCAAGAGGAGGTCTCATGAAGTGTGATGAGAAATGTCTCCTTGCCAGGTACCTTCCCTTCTGGGGTGGACAGTGTGCCCAACTGCTGGGACTGTGGACAATTTAAAGCCTGAGTGATTTGAGGTAGGAATTGGAAATGGACCAGAGACCACCATGCTGTCAAATAGTTCCTCCTTCTCTGCGTTGTTTGGACTGAGGTAACACCACACAGAGAAGCTCAGGTGGTAAAACTCTGCCCTTTAAATTAACAAGTGATTGGGAAAGATCTGAGCCTGATTTAACCCCTTTCTAAAGCATCTGGGCTTTTTATTGATTGCAATCAGAGACAGAGCAGGACTTTACAGCTTCTTTGCCATCTTCTGAAATGTTATGTGACAAACCAGACACTGGTATTATTTCTGCTATGAAATGTTTGTTAGTTCATCATATAGTGACTCTAGGAAGAACATTTGCAACATTCTCAGTTTCTGGTGAACTTTGCAAAAATGAAATAATCTGGAGGTTTTGATGTGTTTTTTTGCTTGGATTTAGATTTTTTGGTTGTTGGTTTGGGGTTTTGTTAACTGATTTGGCCATGCTGTGCCTTTGCTAAAGCAGAGTGGTCACCTGGCAGGTGTTAAAATAATCTAATAGAATAAGGTTAATCTTCTCTTTTTAATTAGACAGCAATATGTAACACACTCAGTGGGCCAGATAACCTTGAAATTTAAAGTGAGAATAAAGACAGATTCAAGAGGAAAATATCCTTAGTTACAGGTGGTAAGGGGTAGAAGAAACAAAAGGGAATGTTCACTGATACAACAACACAACCCTACACAACCCCTTTTCTCCACCCAAACCCTTAGAGAAGGTTTCTCAAAAACTGCACTGGAATATCTTATACTTATCTTACATGCTTCTATAGCCACTGCAGGATAGTTTAAGTACAAACTTGTGCAATCTTGTTGGAAATGAACCTCAACAAAATTCAGGGCCTGTCAGAAAACCTTTCTTCAATTCCATAGATCTCTTAATCTCCATCTGTAGAACCCAATACATCCCTGTTGCATATAGGTAAAACCTTACAGAGGAAAGGCCTTGTAAAATCATGGCTCAGGTCTGCTGCTTTGGCTAAGCAGAAAAGGGCTGTGGGAAAGAGAATGCTGAATTAGAGGTAGAAAAACAAGTTATGCAACCATCTCGTGTTCACATCGTGGTGTATGGTTGGTTGAATTATGTTTGTTATGATTTTAAACCCATTTATCAGCTATGTAGCTGATAACTGGCTAATTGCTTAAAAGGACTGGGTTTTTGGAATCAAGAGCTCTCCTTTGAACCTGCCTGGGGACCCTGTGTCACTATGGACCCTCACCTCACATATCCCCGTCACTGTAACACCAAAATACTTTATAATCCCTCCTGGATTTCCTCTCTCAACACCATGGAGGGTTTATAATTATTTTTGCAAGTGAAGAACTGAGGCATTGCAGTTTTGTCCTAGGTTAGATAAGAGGCAATGGCAGGACAGTCTCATGGTGTCACCCTAAGTGCAACACTGTGTCACTTGTCCCTCTCCCGTATTGTGACAACTGGGATTTTGTTCAGGGCTTTGCATAAAACTGTAAAACTTTCAATCAGTTATGGTAAAGAAAGTGTTTGGCTAATGGATATGTCCCTGCCTCTAACTTCTGATGACATTTATAGCTGCTAGCCAATGCAGCAGGAGTAGGCTGCTTGCAGGGAAAGTAAAAAGGCCCTTCCCTCCCACCAACCCAAAATAAATGCATCCTTATAAATCCAAAAAGTCACTTTCAAGCTGAACAATTTGTAGATGCAGCAAGACTATGCAGGAATACAATTAATATTCTGGTTATGTATGGGAGTGAGAAATACCTAAGTGTGTCAGGGCCTGTTAGCAAACATGATAAAAGGGAGCCAGCAGATGTGCTCTGGTGCTGGGGAGTTGAACTTGTCTTGTTAGGGTTCAGCCAGCAGTTTGCCAGTCCTGTGCTGCTTCCCCGTGTGCCAGCACACACCTTCTTGGCAGTTTGGGATCAGGTCAAACCCTCCAGGATATCCAAGAGGAAAAGGCCTTTGTGATGATGGAGATGGACCATTTTTGGCTGACTTCTGGGAGGGTGTGCTGGGTGGAAATAGTCTGGTACCCTGGGATGTAGCAAAGTAATCATTTAATTCTATTTAGGAGAGTAAAGGAAATACCAGGTACAGTGCTAACCCCAACCACCACATATTACAATCTATATTCTCAGCCAGAGCTGAATGCAGCAGTATCAGGATACTAAGCCAAGAAAAATGGCTGAATAAGGTGTAACTGAAACCCACTCAAAACTCATTCGTGATCCAGTAATACCTTACCATTTTATAGTAATCTCTGACTGCTCGAATTCCACAAAGTTGGATGTTTCTGATATTCTGTCCACTCACAGTGCCATTTTTTTCAGATTTGGAGAAGTCTTGAGTACATTCACATTCAGCTCCAGTCAGAGTTGGATGCTGGACATGTAACATGCTATGTAAGCCCATGTTCTCCTAAAAGCAGTCCTGTCCTTGGCCTCCCAGATAGAATGGTTCAAATTAGTGGCTGTCTCTTATGTAAGCCAATTTTTGTTCCCAATTTCTCTTTTATGAACTGGGGACAATGTGGTCCCCTCTTGTACCAGTGCTGTTGGGAAAATTAGTCCATCAGTGCTTATAAAGCAGTTGTCTCCTGCGGTGCTGAGCACTTTAGAAAAGCCATGAAGAACTGAATAGCTCTGTCCTTGGAGCAGGCTTTGAGTAGCATGCAGGAAGCAGGAGCCTAGGGTTGCATATTGAACAATAGGGAAAAGCCAAAATATTGAATAGTCCACTCATTAACGAACAGTGAGGATCCTGTGCACAGAATAAAGTGAGAGCCTGTGGAAAAGCACCCCGTGCTCCTGCAGTTAAAGATTGTGTCACAATAATGACAAGCACAGGGCTGAAGGAAGGCTGTGTGGACCTGTGCAGCTGGGGCATGTCCAAACTTTTAAGAGCTCAGTGTTGTGACATTAAGGTTGGCAGCTCTCTGTGTGGAATGGGTCTGGCAGGAAGAGCTGAACCATCTTCTGGGAGTGTTCTTTTAATGCTGGTCTACAGGGAATAGGATGTGTCTTTCCTTTCCTAAAAGTGAGTAGAATTCCAGAACCGTGTGCCAGGCAATGTAGGAAATGTGCTGTAATATGAAGGAATACCATCCTAAACAGCTGGAGTATTCCCTAATAATTGTGAGATGTGTTGTGTGTCTATTTGCACAGTCTGAGGAAGGCCAGAAGTGGGAACAAAAGCACAATTCAAGAGCAGTCTTGTCTCCAGAAATGCCTGTGTATCAGCTGTTTTCTGTGAACCACCCTGACGATGAAACACTTGTTTCCACCCAACCTGCCCCTCCAGGAGTGTAGACTGACCAAAAAAAATACAAATGGGTTAAAGAAGGGGTTGCTTATCTGAAGGGAAATATTTGTTAGGAATCAGAATTAGGACATTGTGGAGAAGTGTCAAGCAGATAGGGCAGGAGGGCCTAGAGGACTTTGACTTGTTCACAGGGTGGGAGTCCAGTAAATTAAGCACTTGTTAAAATTCTCTTTCTCAGTGGTTTGCAGCTTGTGATCCATGAGCAAGTGGCTTTCAGATGACATCAGAAAAGGAAGTTTATATAATACTGCATTAGGGGCTACATATGAGAGAGTTCTGAAGGCCTTGTGCCTACAGTGGAAATATTTTAGGATCCAAAAGTTGGGAAAAAAAGCCCCTGTCTCCTGTGTCATTAAGTCAGTGATGTGTTTGGTTTTGAAAAGGCCAAACAATGAATCAGGCTTTAAAATGGAAGCACTGTAGGTGTTGCCAGCAACTTGTTTAAAACACCTGAGTGCCCAAGACTGGCATAGGAGTGACTCAGATCCAGCTGGGAGCAGGAGTCTGAGAAAGCCTTCCCAGGGCAGGACAGATGAGACTGGCTCCTGCAGGGTTCATTCAGAGAGACCCACACATGGGGACAGGCTCTTCCTAGGGGAGAGCTTTGATAAACTGGGCTTGTATCTTCGGGGAAGTGCTGGAAACCCTGTCCCACTGCAAACTGGGCTGGGCACAGTGCAGATGTGTAGACACAGAGTGCTGTGCTAGCTGCAGGGGGGAGCTGCACTAGGGAGGGGATCCTACCCTCTGACACCACAGGCACACTCACAGGGTGCAGTTCTCCTGTCTGCAGGATGGGTTTTTATTTCCAGCATGCTGCTTTGTACCAGGAATCCTTCTGGCAACACTGAGGACCTGGGGTGTGTAAGGAGAGTTAATACAAGAATTGAGACATATCCTGAAGATCAGAGTGTGCCCGTGTCAGGAGGGGATGCGTGTCTTCCTTGGTGTGTGTGCCTGTGACACCTATTACCAGCCCTGAGAAATGCATGTATTCATCAGAAGGAGAAAATATCCCTTTGTGTTTATTCTTATTTAACATTGTTTACACAGAAAATGGAGAAACACATCTTTAACCGTCATGTACGATTTAAAATTATGTCAGTACACCAGGCAGTGCTCATTCTGCAAACATCTACTCCACCATGTGGTCTCTGGGAGCTAATGCTGCTCGCTGCACGGCCAGCCTGCTCTGCCTGGAGCACACTGCAGTGGTTCTGTTAAATAGCCTTTGTGAAGGTTTCCAGAGCTCTAAATTAAAAATGCAGAAAGCTGGGGAGGAGGAGAGAGTTTTCAGAGCAGGGGTTCTCTGTAGCTGGAGCGTTAGGATGTCTTGCTACCTAATTGCTTTAGAATATGTGGGCTTGAATGAATCCTTTCTAATGAATAATAGGCAAATGCATAAATCGCAAACCCCAAGCACCCAAACGGTGAAACACACACTAATGAAGACCTGACTTGGCTGGCAGGTGTGGAGTTGATTTGTAAAACGCCGTGAATATATCAGTTTTGAAATGATATTTGTGAAAAGAAGCAAGTCTTCTGCAAGCTGCCCTTGCCTGTGCTTCCTGCTGGCACACACCTGCTCCTGCTCTGTGCCATCGCTGGCTGCAGCCCCATGGCAGTGCCTGCCACCACTCTGCCTTCGAGGAAGGGCAGCAAGAGACACCAATTACCCTGTCTGTGCTCTCACTGCAGTGAGCCTGAAAGGGGGGAAAAGCACTGAGTGCTCCCCCTTCCCCACTTCCAATCTCCAATCCTAACCCTGTTGGTAGAGCCATTTGTGGCTTGGAACTCCCCGGCTTTGTGTGTGGAGATTATCTGGAGATTCACCTGGTGCTGATCCAATGAGCCAACACAGCCTTACAAAGCTGAAGGGAAGGGTGCAGGGTTCCCTTTGTAATAAATCACACGGCGTGAAAAAGGATTTCTTTACCTCCTTTCCTCCATTATTCTCCAAATCTCACCTTGTGGAAACGGGTCTGTTAGGAAGAGACTTAGACTCACATGGTAGGAAAAAATGAGCAGGGCAGGGAGAACTGAAGGTAAAGGAAGGCAGAGTTCCTGGAGGTTTTTACAACTTGGAAATCCCAGGAAGAAGAGGCACAACCTGAAAGAATAGGAAGAAGCCCTGAAAAATAAACCCTGCAAGAGCCTTGGTACTAAATCCTTCCTCAGGATGTTGTCACTAAAGCAGCTGCATAAGAAACCTTTAAAAGCAGTGATGAGTTCAGTCCCGGGGGCAAAGGGGTACTGTCCAGAGAACTGCCCAGCAAGCTGGGTCCTGGTCTGAACATCTTTGGTTTTACTGAGCTGAGCTGGTAACCTCTTCAGATCTGGCTGCCTCCCAAGTAGGGAGGGATGAATACTGCAAAATGTTTCAGTTTCCAGTGCAATTTTGAAACTCATTTGCTTTGACTGAATTTGCACTGTGTTTATGTAAATTTATAAACACTGTAATAAATTTATCTACTTACAGAAAACAGAAATTTTAGAAAAAGGCAGGAAAAACATTAGAAACACAAATTCTAATTCAACAAGAATATTCACAGAACCTGATTTAAATGAACATTCAGTCACGAAGCAGAAACACAGCATGTGGTCTGTATATCTAGCAAGCCTAATCCAAAATTCAAACAATGGTTATCAGCTTCAGTACTTTAAATTACACACATGTCATTTTTTGTGGCTGCAGTGACTATGTGACCAAATCCCAGGTTTTTACAGTAGGAATGAAGACCAAAATCAGGAATTAGCTGCAGGTTGCTACTTTGCTTGTAGCATACCTATTCTGACTATGCTTTTTCCTAACCTGGAAGAGTCTGTGCCAGCACATCATTCTCGTCAGGCTCTGTGGAATTGTGACCTGTTCATAAGAGCATTCATGGGCATGGTTACTAAGCCTCATGGAATGGGATATCTTCCAGTGCTCATGTTCCAACCCTCACTAATTCTGAAGCTGTTTTTGTCTTCCCTTGTACCTCTTGCAGTCTGTAATGTCTCCTGAATTTTTGTCTTCTGTGTTCCCCTTCTAAGATTATCCTTAAACAATCCTTTGATATAATTTAGGTTCCCCCCCCCCGCCCTTATTAATTTTATACTGAACACATTAGTTTATTTACAGCACAAAATAAATCTAATCT
Organism: Cettia cetti; assembly: GCA_013401135.1. Taxonomy (NCBI): domain Eukaryota; kingdom Metazoa; phylum Chordata; class Aves; order Passeriformes; family Sylviidae; genus Cettia; species Cettia cetti. The sequence continues at coordinate 75,923 of VZUI01056827.1, read as the reverse complement.
GTATAGGAAAGATTGGGAGGCACTTTCTAAATTTGGGAAACACAGCCATGTGAGGAACTGCATTGAAGCAAATGACAGCACTTCCACTCTGAGTGAAAGAGCTGCTCTCAAATATTTTGGAACACACTTGTTTCCCACCACAGAGCTGCTGTTCCCAGAGCATATCTGTATTTCTACTTTGCCTACCCAATGCTTGAAGCAGCAGGCAAAGAGTTAAGCAGGGGAACCAGCAGCAAAGTGTTCCAGAATTAGCTGGCTTAAGACTGGCAGGATGAATTAAAAGCAGTGCAAGATGCAATTTTTTAAGTCATCCTGCTCAAGCTCCTGCATTGGAGGCATTAGGCATGAGGGAGATGACATCAGCTGGGAGCAAGGTAATAAAATGAGTGCAGGATCTGTAACAGGCACGTGGGAGACTCTTGCCGAATGTTTTGGTCATGTCCTGATATACGTGAGCTTTGGGAGACAGTTCTACATGTAATAGAGTCAATAATCAAATCTGAAGTACCAAGGAACACAACTTGATGTTTCCTTGGAGAGGCCACAAGTTTGCAGCAGATGAATAAAGAGAGAATGCAGTAGATACAAATTTGTCTTTAGGCAAAAAAGAAAAGAAAAAAAGACTTGAAAACTGGAAGCAGGGAGAAAATATTACACTGTTTCCAGACTGTAAAGAAATAGCAATGCCTACATCAGAAAGTTAATTAATTGTTGTTACATTGATAAATATGTGATATACCACATCAAAGACTAGCTAAATGATATTTGGAAATTAATTTGGATTCCTATTAAACAGAGCTCAGAGGAGCTTCCCAAATGAATAACTTGTTTGCTAAGCATTGCTTCCTTCTGTTTATAAAGTCTTTTCAAGTAAAGACAACTATTTTCCACTGTTCTTGTTGCTTTAAATGAACTACAAGATTCATCACTTACCAGACACTCCTGACACATCCAAATACTGCAAATTTCAATGCCTTATTTAGGATCTTACAAAGATTAGGTGTTACTTACCTCTTTTTCCTATGCAGGTGATTTAGATAAAGTTATCTAAAAAGTCCCAAACCCCAAATTTAATACTGACAGTACGCTCATTTTTTTCTAGTGTTAAATATTATTAAAAGAAAATGTAAATATGACATATTAACTATACAAATATAGGTTCAGATTCTGAGCTCTTAAGAAAGTTTTTATACAGTAAGAATGTTGTTTTCTTGGGAACTATGCCAAAATACAATAAAACTCATGACAGTTTCTGCTTTTATTAAATGAAAATCTCATTCCTCTCATTCTGTTCTTCTGCCAGTTTTATCCTGGTGTAATTCCACCTATGTCTCTGGAATTACTTCTGGTTTTTATTAATGTCTATGAGTTCAAAAGAAGATAGGATTTAGCAGAGCCGAGTGCAGAGAGTTTACATGCAGACAAAAAGAAGAGTGAGAGAGAAGTCTGACACAATATGCTCTAGAGTGGGATGGCAGAAACTTTCCAAGTTGTCTGTGGAACTGTAGTTGTTTAAAATGTCCAGGAAAAAAAAATACCATCTGGTTTCTATACAAGCAGAGACGTGGCCACTACAACAAGGAGTTGGCTCCACGTCAGCAGTGATGGAGCTGCAGAGCTGCACTTGTGTGTTTGAGCCCCCAGAGAGGTGATGGTTGGATTGTGTAAGCCCAAGGAGCAAAGCAGCTCCTGCCTGCTTAGATAACACAAGAATTTTCACAAAAGAACGTCCCACTAGCTTTGCATCCTTTGGTTCATAGGAAAATATTTATTCATCAGTTTTGGAAATTAATTTCATCCTCTGGTTTCGTCCCCTCACTTTTTTAAGTATTTCACCTCTCATAGTTTTATTTTCCTTTCTCTTTGCCAATTAAACCTATGTTTTGAGTCTTCAGATTCTTAGGTTTTTTTTTTTTTTAGTTTTTTTTTTTTTAGTTTGTTTTTTTTTTTTTGTCAAAGGATAGCACTGCTGGACTGAATCTCTATTGTTTGCATAGGTGTGTTTAAAAGATTAAGGCTGAACAGACATTCTTGTAATAGACATGGGATCAATGAAAGCTCTTCTTTTCCCAAGAAGCTTTAAGGCTTAGCAGCGAGGTTGATTTTTTTTGTTTGTTTGTTTTAACTATATGAGAAGTTGCATCTCTGCCTGGGCTTCTATTATTTGTGTGGTCTTCCACAGAATTCCTGAGCAAGAATTTACCCAAGCTTGAGATGACAGGGTTCTCTTCCTACATGTTTCAGTAGCCAAAGATTTTCTAAGTGATCCCTGCAGTAGGCAAGGCTCCTGATTTTCCCCTTCTCCTACTTGTGCCACTTCCAGCTTCTTAATTTCTTTCTCAAATTTCAAATTTTCAATTTTAGTGCTCACACTCTCGACAGCCTCCTGAGTTTCAGTGGGGCCTCACAAAAATTTTGGATACGACTCTGTGGGGCTGTGAGCAGCAGAATCCAATTCAGGACAGCATCCTGGGAGGGATCTTGACCAGGGCAGGAAGGAGAAGCCAAGGTGGTGTCCATGCTCCAACACCTGCAGGATTTGATGGCCAATAACATTTTAACTTGGTGATTTGGTTGGCTAACTTCTGTGCAGGCAATTGCAGGAGGGGAAGAGACTGAGGCCTTGGGTTAGTAAAACAATGACATTAATGCTTTAAATCCCTTAAGCACAAGCTTAATGGCCATTGATTGCAATGCTCTGAACAGCCCTGCTGAGTCAAAGCCTGACTGGGAACAAGCTGAAGGTCCAGTTCGGTGATGCAGTCTGCAAATCACCTTCGTAGCTGCAGACCCTCAGCCAGAGCAAAGAGAAGGGAACCTCCAAAGTTAGGCAAGGCTGTTCCAGGGCCAGTCTGCCAAGCTGGGAAAGGGCAAAGGATACAGTGAGCAAAGGTTATGGAGGGGGAGAAGGCTGAATGAATGACCAAAGCTGTTTCAGTTGATATTCTGCTGGTCACGTTGTTTCTGGGAGGTGCCATTGCTGCAGTCTTTCCTCTGGGGAGCATTTGCTTGGTTTCCTCCATGAGAGTAACATTTAACTACTTCAGCAGCAGAATACAACCCTAATTCTGCAGCTGATCCCAGGAGAGGCTGCAGCCCATCTAAGTCCTTCTGTTTTGTGTGTGTCTGTGTGCAGGTGCTCCCTGATGGGGTTCGATCTGAACCGGCACTGGGCAAATCCCTCTCCGTGGGCTCATCCCACCCTGCACGGAGTGAAGGAGCTCATCATCGACATGTACAACAACCCGGTGAGTGGGGACAGCAGCTGCTGAGCCACCCCTTGTGCTGGGGGACCACCTCCCCACTGCAGGAGATCAGGGAACAGCTGTGCCTTTTGCCACAGGAAGCATCAGAAGTGGAGAGAGCGAGTGAAATGAAGTTCAGCTCAGATTAAAGATGAAATAATCCTGGAAGCAGGGACTGAAATCAGTCGAGCTGCTCTCGTGCTCTGAGCTGGATTCAAAACAGCAGGCCCCCCAAAATTGAATTAGGGAATGGCAGGGATGCTTAATCCAGGGCTCTGGCAGTGGTGAAGTGGGGTGTGCAGTGCAGGAGTGGGAGAATATTTGCAGATATTAAATAGACACGCACGCACACACTCATGCTCGCTCAGGGAAGCAGAGGTGTTTTTGAAGGTGAAATCTTGGCTAATCAGAGGAGATGGATTGTGGAGAATATGGAGAAGAGGAGTGGGAGGGAGGCAGGCAGCTATTGAATGTTTGACATCAAAGTGCAGAAGGATTATTGAACGTGGCACCTAAGAAAAAGTGCTTAAAAAAAAAATGGAGATGGGTAGGAAAAAATCACTACCAAAAAATAAGAGAAGATTTTATAGATTATTATTTTTTTTTTTCATTGTGGGATTCCTGGTATTTGCTCTTTTTGCTTCTCACAATGGAGAGGAAACTTGAATCTTTAAGTACCTGAAGTTTTGCTAATTTTTCCTTTTGTTTTTCTTTCTTTCTTTCCTTTTTGTTTCTGTGAATAAAGGACCTGCTTGCCTTGCTAATAAAGAAAAAGGATTCTTACCCCTGGCTACATCATGTATAGGATAAGACCTCCTTTAATTTAACTCCTGGTTTTCCCAATACATCTTAATTGGACTTTTTATCTTCCAGTAATACCTGTAGAGACGATGTTTTAGGTACAAGGAAGATAGGTGAATAGATAAGATACTCACATATGGACTGGAATCCAATTGCATGAAAAATATTTTCTTAGACTGCTAACTGTTTGGCACAGGATTTGTCTTTCTATACAGTTTCTGCAGCACCTTGCACTGTGCATTGTGCCTCTGACCAAGGCTCCTAAGCTGTATTAAAGTGATGATGATAATGATGGAAAGGCACAGAAAGGAGCTTTGGAGCCAGCCTGGTCTTTCCTCTGTTTTCTACCCCAAAAAACAAGACAGTTTTCCTTCTTGATGATGGGGAGAGCATGCAGACTGCTTTGAGAAGAGGTTTTTTTCCAAGAATGAAGAGGTCTTTAAACATTACAAGAAAGTTTGAGGGAAATGCTTGTAGCCAGTAAGTCAACAAGTCCTAGCACTATAAAAGGTTTTTGTCAGTAAAGTAAATCTATTCTTGGAGGTAGGGGGAAGTTCTGTTCAGCTTCATCCCATTCTAAGGAAGCTTTAAAAATTCTGGTAGCTTCTAGCTGTCCTATGCATTAGGAATGAGTTAATTCGCTTTGGTGGCTAAAATGAAGAATCAAAAGAACTTTTTTGTTCCATCTTTCTGTCTCCCACTCTACCCAGTGATCAACTTGAGACGAACAAGTTCCAGTTCATTTCTTTCTGAGGAAAAGAAAAGGGAGCCTGTTAAACACAAATATAACATTTCATTTTCAAGGTTATTTAATTTTAAAAAAATGCTTTTTAGATTTTATTTTTTTTTTTGTAAATTAAAGATCCAGCAAAGTTCAGGTTGCTCTTCAGAATTCCATTTCTTAGTGAATTAGCTACCCACCAAAAAATCTTCTTGTCTGGCTTTATCATCCCCTTCTCATCACCAGCCTTTCTGGCAGTTTCAGGGATGCTCAGCAATGCAATGCAGTATATGGAATTACCAGTATTTTCAGGCAATACCAGATTCTTAGTCCCTCTGAACCCAATAATACTGGTATGAAAACACCATATCCAAAGTTCTGGGACAAAAGGAAGAGAGATGCCAGCTGCCTCAGAGGGCAGGCATGGGACTGTCCATGAACCATCCTGCTTTAGCAGTGACTGCTTTTATTAAGTTATGACAGAGTGCCAGAATAAAACCTGCTTGGAATCCCTTCAGGCAGCTAAAAATTTTAGGTGCTTTTCAGGGACAAAGTGTTACTTTCAGATGACTAATACATGATAGATGGCTGGCTGCATGCAGAGGTGACCTGCTGCAGGAGGGCTGGTGTCAAACTGTGTCACATCAGGCATTTTGCATTTGAACATGTCTGTCCTGCCACCCTCCTCCTCACCTGAAGTCTCCCCACACTTGGGAATATGAAAAATAAAATGCAAAACCCAGTTCCCTGAGAAATTATGTAATAAAAAACCCCTTCATCTCTCCTACTGCAGACAAGATCTGCTTTGAAGGGCTGTCCACAGAAGACTGGATTGTTTAAAGCAAGAGCAAGTTTGGATTCCTGTTGCCATTGCAGAACAGCTCAGTGCAGGACTTTTAGATGTATTCATTCCCTTAAATCACTTAAGGAAAATTAGCTGCCATAAGACCATAAAACCATGTTTTAAATATTGCTGCATAGGAGGATTTTTCTTCTGCTCTGCGGTATGAGAGATAAGCTCTTTCCTTTGAAAAAAAGTTCATTCTGGAGCAGGGAGGATGAGTGACACAGAAATAAGTGAAGTGGGTATGAGGCACACACACAATGCCACAGCTACAGTGATTCCAGCACCGAGTGTTCCAAGGCTGAGTGTTTGCTGTAGTTACTGTATAAAAATAATCTAAAGCACTTGTGGTTCACTATTCTGGGTTTTACAAAGTGTGCTTATTTTATTTTATTTTTATAAAGTTTCAGATTCTGTAAGGACCATATCATCCCTAGGAAGGAATGGATAGGTCAAGAAATGAGAGAACAATAGGAAGCTTTTGATCTCCATGCCACTGATTTTGATGCAGTAACTCTGATGATCAATGTCATTATGTTGACCTCCATGGAGTGAAGGGATGTTCCCAGCTGTTTCTAGTGGTATCAGTCTTGCAGATGACAATGAAGTGATAGTCTCCTCTAGATCATGTGCTGCTGGCTGGGGATATTTCTGTTCTCAAATACCTTTCCCTGCCCATATGTGAGCCAGCAATGTCTTCCCACCACTCCACAAGATGACACCTGTTGATGGTTTCCCTGCCTATGCTGGAGCAGGTAGCAGAATTATCTCAGAACATGAATGTATTGTCTAAACCAACCCAGCTGACTCTTGTTTGGAGTGTGTTAAACCACGTTCATATGGGCCATTCCAGCACTCTTTAAAAACAGATTTAGTGAGTGCACTCAGGTTGTGTGTTCAGTGGCAGCTCAGCCCCCTCAATAGGAACACTGTGATATGGCCTTTACTCACAGGGGCTCGTGTTGTTCTCCCATCCAGACCCCTGCCTCCTCCAAATGGAAAACTGCCACATAATAAGCAGCTACTCAGTGCTTTGTTTTACCTACAGAGTTCATTGTGCAGCCTTGTCCTGTGTTCACTGTGCACTATGCAGATCCTGCTCTGGAGATAGGACTATTAATGTCCTCATAGGCTCTTTTGCTCTGCTCATTGCTATACCCCAGGACTGCAGAAGTGTGGATTTTTTTTTTAGGGGGACCCCTGTGAGAGACAAATGTTTCATCCTTGTGTGGACAGGAAACAGTTATGATAACACCTACTCATTTGTGATAGGTGGTTTAAGATGCCTGGAATCACATTTGTTTCATGTCTTTCAACAAAGATTGATACCTCCACTGTCTTGTTTCTATCCCTTGCTTCTGCAAGGAAGATTGGGATAGGCTATTTCTGTCATTCTGTCATTTGGTGTTCCTAGAACCTAAGACACAAGAAATAGGCAGTGACTGACCACTTGGAATGAATCTGTTTCAAATTATGTGCTCCTCCCAAGTGAAAATGCAGGCATGAGATTCAGGGCTCCCAGGAACTTTCACTGCAACCCTGGACTTTGTGTTCTTTCTTCCATATTTCTTCTGTTCTGCCTGTCTTCCACCTCCTGTTGAATTGAAGCTGGAGTCCTACAAGCAAATTAATCCTTTTCTAGATGCTGTTCACCATGTGAGTTCACCCTAAGTGAGCTGGAGACCCATCCAAAACAACAACAAAAAGCCCCCACTTCCCTGGGATGTGCTCCTTAATTATCATCTCCTTCTTTACACACACATAGACTAAAATTTAAATTATTTCTGCATAAGTGACTTTTCTGTATCCATTCCTGACTTTGGAGTACTTGATGTTTCAGCCCTTGCATACTTTTAATACTATTCTGGGTGAATGTTTTCACTGATTCAATGCAAAATGAAAGCCCCAGCATGCTAAACTCTGAGTCATCTGCTGGGCTGGAACCTTTAGATCCACCACACAGACATCTGCCACAAGGGCTGATGAATTAGCTGACAGAGGATGGCACAGCTATTGCTGTGGACAGGAAAGAGGGAGGGAAGCAGCCCGTGGGCTTCAGGGGTCTCTGCTGACAACAGCATTACTAATAAGATAGGATGAGTAAACATAATGCTGTGGGCATGGGTAGGGGTGATATTTAAAGGGTGAATGACACCTTTTATGTTTTTGAGAAGGTTTTTTAAGATCCGGTGTGGAGGCTCAGACTTGAACAAAATCATTGTTTTCCAGTCTTCCTGTCTCTGAGGATGCCTAGCTTTTGATCCAGGTAGGCTTGAGTGGGCAAGCAGTGAGAGTACAGGGGAAATAGCCTGGAAAGTCAATAGAACTGGATTCTTTAGCAGATGACTGTGTTCCTCTTCAGAAAGGGAACATATTTTCCTTCTTCCAGAGTTCCTGAACGTATAGCCCTCTGGGTCTGTGTTATCATCTCCCCCCAGACCCTTCTTTAGAGGCTGATGGGTGTCCTGCTTGGGCTGGGTCCCCCCCGAACCTTCTGCACCTCACTGCTGCAGGAAGACAGCAGAGAGAGCTTGTTTTGGGGAAAAAGGCCTAATTTTGAGTTCCAGCTTATGGCTGATAAGCCCTGATAATAGAAAACAGGTTAGGGTGAAGCAGGTGAGCTCCCAGATCAAGGGAAACGCATTGTCTCCCTCCTCTCTAACTCCCTAGAGCTGACTGTCCTGTCCAACCAGGTGGTTTCTCTAGGTTTCCCTGTTGCCAAGGAGCACAGTCTCTTTCCTCTGCTGTGCTCACAGACTTCCTTTCTATTGTCTGTTTCTGCCATTCTGGTTCTGTGTTTTCATCAGTCAGGAGGTCGCAGGTGTTCTTACCGCACCACTTCCCAGCTCTTTCAAAGATGCAGTTTGGGTGTTGATGCTTGATGAATCCCCTCCATCACTGCCCCTCTTCGTGCTGCTCTGTTTCAGACACTGTTTAAGCCACTCATTGCCAATGCTGTTGCTCAGCTGACATCTTTTCTAGGCCTTCAGAAGCACCATTTGGAGTGTACTGTCAAGGAGAGTAGTTGTGGCTGTGCAGGAGCCATGGTCCAAGCGTGGTGTTGAGGGACTGCTCCACAAGCAGCACATCCAACCCTCCACTTCCATTATCCTCAACTTTTGCAGTGAAATAAATCAGGATATATACATATTTCTCTCTTATCCCTGCCATATTTTGAGGGAAGCATTCTGGTTTTATGGAAAACCAAGTCACAAAATACAGACTTAGAGTCCTGCAACTGATACTTTGCAGGTTGTAACTATCCCCAATGGCAGACTTGCTTTAGTGATCTCACATCCTAACTTGGGCAATGCCACGTTCTTCACCAGACACCTCCACATTTAGAAAAAATGCATCTGGTCTCCAAGATGCATGTGCTTTGCTGGAGAGTGACATAAATTTTATTTTTTGTCAGTTCTGTAATGTGTGTCAATCTTAGAGGCTCTGCTTCCACTCATCTCATGGAATGATGCTTAGTATTACCATCAGTGTGATACTGCATAGTTGACAAGTAAAGTATAGCAACAGATTTTAAAAGGTTTTCACATCAAAAATGTGCAGTTAGGCTTCTTATGCTATAAGCCCTCAGGTAGCATTTTCTAATCTAACATTTGAATGACTGTAAGCAATTGTTTTCTCTTCAAAAATTCTTTTCCCTCATCATGTCCCCTGCTCCTGTTATAAATTGGAGCAGCAAACTGGAAAATATTTCACTGGAAAATTATAAGCTTATTCTCATTCTAGCTGAAGCCAGTTTGGATGTTAATAAATGTTTGGAAAGGCTGTGGGTTGGGGTTTGGTGTTGCTCAGAACTCACTTGGAGCCAAACAGATCAGCTGGGGTCTGCATCATCTGGTGTGAGGAGTCACAGCAGATTAACACAGGGTAATGGGTTCTGTAGCATCACACACTACCTGGCTCCATTTGCTGTTAGCAGAGCTCTTACACTTCTTTCCCCTGCTAAACAACTCAATAGTAATGAATAATAATTTTTAACTTGATATTGAATTTTAATAACCCACTGGGAAGTGCTGTTCAGAGAGTCCCTCAGACATCTTGGGTTGTTGTTTGTACCTGGTGGTTTTCACTCCAGCATCAGAACAGCCATTGCTAGGCATGATCCTTTGCCAACAATCCTCAGGATAATATAGTTACTCTGAGTTCTTCTTAGGAAGCATGGCCAACATGATGCCTCTTATTTCTCTCCTCCTAAAGTAGAAGAGTTTTCAGCTGTGACAGCCCTGTGGCCACTGGCTATGGCAATGTTCCTGTTTGTACCACTCTGCTGATATCTTCTGCAAGTCCCTGTTGACTGAAGTCTAAGTTTCAGTATTTTGAAAATACCATTCTTATTTCAGTTTTCTATTGAGCAGTAGTAAGGACAAACCTTCTCTCAGTGCTGTAATTTAGGAGTGTGATGAACCCATCATTGCCTGATTCCATAGTTTGTGCTTAGGATTTTAACTCTATTTCACACCTTCCTGTTGGAGCAGAATAATCAGAGTTATTAATGCTCTAGCTAACATTCTACTTCATACAGGCTGTTTAAAGGTATTCCCACTAAACTCTTCTCATTGTTAAATAAGGATAAATTTGGTATCTGCTGACAGAAGCAAAGGTGGTATGCATGAGCAGTTTGTTAGCTGTGGCATTTTCTGATAAGCAATCTTGTGAGAACAACTGTTCAGAGGAACTCCTCAGTTCCTTTCATGCAATTTTAACAATTCTACTTCCTGGAGTAAGCATTCTCTCTTGATCTACTAATGTGTTCTATGTTTATATGTGGTGAAGCAGCTTCTGATCTTAGCAACTTCCTTCCCACAGTCCTTTAAACACACACAATATTCAAAGAAACTTGCAAATAGCAGAGCTGGTTTTACACTGGAACAGATTATTTGCAGGAGATGCTGAATCTTTGCCACTGGAGGGTTTTATGACAGGTATTTATTGGAAAGAGGTTTAGATAGAGTTAATTCCCTTTTGAGGCAATTGAATACACTCAATAAACTCTACAGATTTCCTTCTCATCGCCAATTAATCTATGATTTCTGTCCCTCCCCTTTGATTTGTTTTCAACATGTAAATCTTCATAAATATAAAGGTATATATAAAAGGGAATATGTAATTTTTCTGGTAACCTTTAGGAATCATTGACACTGTTAGATGATGTTCCACCTGCAACTGTGACCTCCTTGTTAAAGTGATAGTCAAGGGAGGGAGTGCAATTCAGGCCAAACAGTGCTAACAGTGTTATTTTATGCTAAGTAAAATTTGTATTTTGAAATTATTCATCTAAACTAGACAGGCTTTTTGGCTGGTTTTGTTTTGTTTTGATCACACTTGCATGCTCACAATCTAGCTCTGGATGATGCTCCACTGTATTTTTGTCAAATACTCCAGACTCTCCAGGAAACAAGTCTGAAATGTGTCTACAGCTACCAAATTTCTCTCTGTTTGCACTCAGTCATTGTGCTAATCATATCACAGCGGTAATCTCTGACACAAGTTGTGGTTTTTTTGGTTGACTGGGATTTTTTTGCTATTCCTTTTGGTAACTTTTTTTCTAGAATAAGAACAGTTTCAGGTAAAACCAATAACCAAATGTTTTAGACTAAAATTTTCTTTTTTTCAGCACCATAGTGTCCAGTTTTCATTTGTACCTGACACTTCTAAGCTGTTGTTCTCAGTGCTACTCAGACACCTGCATGAAGCACTGCAGACAGATTAGTGTGTGGTTCACTACCATGTTTCTAGATAAGTGTCCCTTTACTCAACTCTGATATTTTCACAGTTGTGTTAATTCTTGCATACTGTGGCGTGGGGTGTCTGTGTGTAGCACCATCTGCTGCTCTAAATAGCTGAACCAGTTTGGTTTTTTTATCAGGAGTTTGACATTCTGAGGAATCTCTGTGCTGCTGCTTTTTGTTTGGGGCAAACATGTTAGTTATGACCTCCACTTTGCAGTGATCTACTGTACACCTTATCTTTTCTTCCAGGTGTTTTATTGCTATTACATGGAACTTATGTTGTTGCTTTCTTAGTTTTAGCTCAGCATCTCAGCCTCTTTCCACAGCTCTTTAGGGCCTTTAGTCAAACTCCTCTCTTTTACCTTGGATCAAAATATTATCCATCAAAGCTTTAGTATCCTCTCTACCATCAAAACATGGTTGTATTTTCCTGGGATGTGCCTAGGGGGCTGAACACAACTCAAATATCCCTCTGAGGAAATAGAGTCTCCTAAAATAGTTTTTTGAAGATGTACAGCCATGTTCTCTATTTTTCTGGGGGCATCTGCCAGCACCCTGCTGATGAATCAGAGCCGTCTCTTCAAAGGATTTACCCCTTGCCAATGGAGGAAAATATTCCCTTTATATAATACACATATTTTTTCTTGGACTGAGCGTACAAGAGGGGTTCAGTATGGATTATTTTCTCCTTCTCTTGCATCTTCTTCCTGCTTATACATTCTGTAATTCTTATGGGTATGATGTTATCAAATTCCTCTTATCATCTGCACTGGGGAGAGAGGGGTTTGGATTTTTTGATTTTCAGTAACATTAATCAGGGAGTGGCTGATGTTCAGTGCTGCATTGAGAGTTTCCTCAAGTCTGGGAGATATCATTAAGCTCCTCCTCAGTAATTCTGGTTTCATGTTTCTCCTCCCCTTCTCAGTTTTTCAGTGAGACACGAGAGTTTAAGATTTTTTTTTTTAGCCACTTATGAAAAGCTCCCCCTTCGTGTCTGCTCCTTCCCCAAGTGCTTCTATAAAGTGGGTCAGAGTCAAGGTCACTGACAAGTCTGCTTCAGTGCTTGCATTTGAACTGCTGAGCACTGTGGAGAATGAGCTCCTGCACAATACAGCACTCAATTCCAGCTGCCTCTTGCCAGAGCTTCTTAGAGTCAGGGCTTCTCACAGGATGCAAGGGGAAATGCCTGGAATGAGCTGATCCATTTTATTTTTTCCACTTCAGAAGGTGTTGGGACCATGCCCTTTGTTCAGTTTTCCTGGGATTGCATTTGCCTTTTAAGACGCAGGGGCAAAGTCACTGCCAGGGCTTTTTTATTTAATACAAAAGAGCTCTTAGTATTCAAAAGTGATTTAGAGACAGCTGGCCAAGTGTTTGACCTAACTAGGTCTGTTCATGCTATTCTACTGGTGCAAGATAGCAGTAATAGAGCCAGTGGACAATTAGCCTAGTGTATGCAATGAAGATGGGTAAAGTGAAATGCTGATTTTAAATGAGAATATTGACATAATAGCATCTCAATCAGGGAGCACTGGAATAGCAGCATAAAATTATACACTAATAACAGAGGAAACCAAGCCAGCAGAGGAGTGACATTATAGTTCAAAGAAAGATCAGAAGCAAAAAAGAGAAAAGAAGAAAAAAACAGAAAAAAGAAAAAGGCAGGGAGTGGAATTGTATCAACAAGTACTTAAAAATCCCAGCATCTCTGTGCATTAACATTTCATGCCAAAATGGGATGGTAGCACTAAGCAGCTTCAGCGTCATGCTCAGAATTACCACAGAAGCAATGAGAACTCAAAGAATGTAATGACAGTGCCTGATTAAGGGTCATGATTAAAGTTGATGTAGAAACCACATTTATACACTTTAAAAATGACATCTTCTGGAAGCAAGAAATCAAAGAGCCTAAAAGAGAAGAGCATTTCTTTTTTTTTATTTATCCCTTAGTAAGGATTAAGTCTCGATTGAAGATGTACCTGTTGTAGAAACAGTCCATAGTAATAAATACAAATATTCTCAAATTCATCATTCCTGGTGGAATATGAAAACCAAAAATACCATAGAATGGCACATCATTCTGAAAGGGGGCCAACATAAACTCAAAAAGAAATCAAAAAGCAATACCTAAAAGGGCAAAACAGAACAAAATAACACTTTGGGGTTACATGGCAGCTATGATCTAAAATCACCATTTTAGGGTGCATTTTTGCAGCTTTACCATTAAAGGGTAAGTGTATTACCCCTATTTGAAAAACTCCACAACTTTGTAAAAGGTTGAATGAGAAGTTAGCAAAGGGGATTATTAGACTGAAGAAGGTCATTAGCATTAAAGGACACCCTTTGAAGTTTTGCCCAAATGAACTAAGGAGAAAAAGGACCCTGGTACACTCTGGCAAGTTAAATGCAAACCCATAATAATAGCGGACAAAAAACAATTTTGAAGAATAACTTGCTAAAGGCATAAAAACTAATAATAAAAACTTTTTCAAACACATCAGAGGCAAGAAGCCTGCCTGAAGGTCTATAAGGTTGATAGATGATCAAGATGTAAAAGAAGTGCTCAAGGAAAATAAGGTCTTTGCAGAAAAGCTAAATGAGTTATTTGCTGTGGTGCTCACAGTGAGGAGCCTAAAGGGAATTCCCAAATTAGAGCTGCTCTTTATGGGGGACAAGTCAGATAACGTGGATAACAGTGGTTTAATGGGAGTTTGCCTTTTTGAAAGCAGAATTCATACATCTGCTAGCCTTTTTTGGGGTGTTTGATGAGCATGAAGATAAAGCAAATCAACCTGTTGCCTGTTAGGAATTTCTGAAAAGCACTGGCAAATTTCTAACCAAATGTCTTTAATAAAAGTGAAGAATCCAAATTGTCTTGGATGATACGAGCTTTTTGTGCTCATTTATGCTTTTACTTGCATTGTTTCCTTAAACATCCTGTGCTGCCCACATCCAGGGATCTCTGTGTGGCTGTTCTTTCATGAGCTTGTGCATGGCAAAGAAAACACAGCTCCTGCTACTGCTCCCTGCCAGCCTCTTGTACTATTCCTGATTAAAGTAGAAGGGGTGGCTGTTTGATGGCTGGATTGGCACTATCAGGTTTCTGGACAACTGATTACTGTTCTGCCTAAAAGAAAGGTCTGTTCTGTCCTGTGTATCTCTGCATTCCTGTGATTCTGGTGCTTGGGGACAGCTGAATCTTAGTAGAGTTACTTTGCAGTGCCATGCTAAAAAAAAAAAAAAAAAAAAAGAAAGTGAAACTGTGTTTTGATGGGAAATGTCTACATACTACATGATTTCCCTGGATAAAAGATCATTATCCTCAGGGGAGACCATTATATTGTCTTTGTGACAATATGCAGAGGTATAGGATAGGTCCACTGATTTCTTGGCATTTGCCATTCCAAAATAGTAATCCCAGATAATCCTGTAGACAGGATTCTCCACTGCTTATTTCCAGCTTGTGCCTTGTTTATTGTATGAACCAGAGCCCATGCCTGAGAACAGGAATCCTGTGAGAAAAACAGAGCAACTGCCTAACAGCTGAAAGGAAGGTAACTAATGGATCCAGTGGGGATATTTAGGCAGATAGGCTTTAGTTACAGAGTGGGTGACTAGAGCTGAACGAATAATACTGTTTCCCTTCTGCAAAGTATAATAGATATCCTTTGTGATTTCAAGTTGCCAGGATCTTTTCCTTTTGCAAACTCATCCTATGAGGATTATAATGAAGAAGAGCTGCTTCCAGAGTTGTTATTTTCCTTAAACCTGAAAAACTGCTCTTTTAGTTTCGTAGGCATCAAAAAATAGCTTAATGCTGGTAGCATTACTAGCTGGCTTTTGCAGGCAGCAGCCCTGCAGTTTTGCATATGTTTTCTTGATCTAGAGCCCAGTTTAGACTGTTGAATGGGGTCTGTGTCTCTAATGTTCCCTAAGTGCAATTATGAAAAGAAATTGCTTATTTGAATCATTAATCAGTCTCTGGATGGCTGCAAGTTCTTATATTTCATGGCTGGTTTCCATGATGTATGTGACCTATTCATAGCGTTGCTCAAGCTGCACTGGAACAAGACTTAATTCCAATTCTTGTTAAAGCTTTTTTGCTGACTGCCTTCACTAGTTTATGCTTAGAAACTCTCCCAAACCCAGAGGACCACTATATGCAAACCTGCTGGAAAGGCTCCTCAGACAAGAAAAGTGAATTAGTAGCTTAAATCTTTCAAGTTAGTGTTACAGGACAGATCGATGTTTCCTATGTGGATGCATTCAGTCATCTCTTCAGAATCTGATTACTGTATGCCTTGTGAAAAATCCAATTAAAATTAATGTATTAATTAACAGAAGTTTAATTTTCTTCTTGTCAGGAGATACATCACAATGTCGGAATTTCAGTACATCAAAGTTAGCAATAGTCCCCATCTTAAAAGTATTTTGAAAGCTTCTACTTGCTGTCTTCTGCAGTGCTGACACCAGTGGATCAATAAGTTTTTAAAAGCAGACAGGAATCACCGTGATAATCTAGTCTGACTTACAAAGTACTAAATATCATCCATCATGGTTTTCCTAAATGGGCATCAAAGTCTGAGCTTCCCCAACTTCTGGTGGCTTAGCTGTTAGAGAAAATGACTGATCTAAAGGAGCTTAGAGGATTTATCTCACACGAGCATCTGGAATATCAAATCTTTCTCCAAATATCTTCAAAACTCCATTCCTGTGCTGGTAAGGTGGTTTTCTTTAAATGAATTCTTTTTTTTTTTTTTTTTTTTTTTAAGAATTATTTCTTTTTCTCTTCAGTACATCTACCTTCTGGGAACTGACATATAGGAAACTGCAGTGTAGAGGTGGATTACTGAGCTGGGTCATTCTGATGGCCTGAGCTGCAGAATCTGACCATACTTTATGTGATAAATCTGCCTGGGTGTGCCAAAAGCCAGGGATTCTCCAACGTGTGAGCTGCCTCCTTCATTTCTGTGGGGCTTGCTCGTGTTACAGGGTGACTCCTTTAGAGACAATGCTGATAATTATTTCATTGTTTCTCAAGGCATAGGAAGGATCACATTATGAAGACTGATAATCCTTGATTCACATAAATGTACATCTGGGAGATACAGAGAGTTGCTTGAGCATAAACAGCAAAATTTAAGTTAACACACACCATGGAGCATATGAGCAGGGAGGAAAAATCAACAGTGTGTTTGATACTGTTGAAAAGGGAGCTCAGCAAAATAATGTGTGTGCCAAGTGTGTAAAAGCAGTGCAGCTTTGCTCCCTCCTTCATCCTGGTGTTTGTGTCTGGTTTATGGAATCACAGCACCCTTAGGTTTGGGAAGGATCTCCAGAGATCATCCAGCCCCCCTCCAAGGAGGTTCACCTACAGCTGTTTACACAGGAACATGTTCAGGTGGGTTTGGAATGTCTCCAGAGAGGGAAATCCAAAACTTCCCTGGGCAGCCTGTCCCAGTGCTCTGCCCAGCTCAGTGTGCAGAATTTCTCCTTCATGTTGAGGCTGACACCACTGGCCCTCCTTGGCTGCAAGGACACTGCCAGCTCGTGGCCAAGGTAGACAACAATTCTTTATATGTGTTGATGTATAGAATTTAATGAGGGGGTTTGGTAGTTTTGGTGCTTTTGCCCTATTAAAAACTGCATAATATGTAATGCTACTAGTATTGTCATGTGATTTGGTTAAAGAGGTTGTTGTTTTAAATCTTTTTATTTATGGGCTGTCCCCTGAAAGTTCTGGTTTTAACCGTGAGAATATCTTGCATTTAGTTTTTGATTTTCAATAGCACCCTCTGAAATAGGATCCTGTCCTGTCTCATTATATCTTGAAGACAAACCTCCAAAGTTTAAATGCAAGTTAGGAATCCGTTTATGCCCTATTGAAATGTAGTCACCTCTGGAAAAGACCCCATCAGCAGAGCACTATTTGAAGGCTGTTTACTTAGATGTACATCAAGAAAAATCTATTTCTGTTCTGAGTCCAGCTAACTATTGTTTTGTACTTTTTGAAAATAAACTGCCTTCATCTCAGTATTGGTCTTCTGCTAGGGAATTTGTGGTGGTTTATGACTTCCCCCAAAAAGGATATCCACTGTAGAATTAAATCTCAGCAGGAGTAGATTTAATCCTCCCTGATGACTTGTAGTCTATGGAAATGTTATTGCCTGTGCTTGGTTGGTGAGTCTGCCCTTCAGGAGCTGGATGTTCTCCTCTTGCTGCAGTTAACTCACGCAATAGAGACAGCTTTTTATTCTGTTTATGTCCCTTGATAACAGCTGTATTGATCTGGCCTGATGTAAGCAAAGGTTCACAGTTCGCCCAATGTTGCTAAGGGTACCAGACTATTACTGCCACCAGCAGACACATTCCATCATCCCTCAGCCTCCCCGTGTGAAAGCTGGAGCAGCAGGATGCCACACGTTGGTGACACAGGGAAATGGCACGTGTCAGAATCTGGCACATGTCAGACTTGGATGCTGCTAAAATTAGAGTATATTTTTTTGTCATTTTTGTTTTGACTGCCAAGAAATACAGGAACGTTTAAAGGTTAGCCTAATTTTCACTTGTTTGGAAACATAAGTCACAATGACAATGGTGTGCAAACCACCTATGAATTTTGTTTTCAAATAACTGAGTATTCCTTTCTTTTAAAAAATTATCAAAGTGGCTGAAACTGCCCTTAGCCAGGAGTAAGAAAGGTGAAGAAGGTAGGACGTTTCCAGCCTGACTGTTCTGGGCAAATTACTTCATCATCTGCTTGCCTGTTCAGTTCAACAAGGAATTTTCACTAGAAAGCAAAAGCCAGGAGAAAAGGTTTTGAGCCTGAGTTTTTACTTGAGGCAACTCCAAGTAGAGCTGTAGGACTGAGATCTGCTAAATCTCCTAATACTGCTAATTTGACTCTTTGTTTAGAAAACAATTTAAGTCCATGACTTTTCTAGCACAAATCCCCAGTTGTCCCTGGAAATAAGAAAAAATATTCCAGCTCTGCAGTGACAAATACGTCTCACCATGACAGAACACTTTGACCTGTTTTTAGTCTATTTTTAAAAGCAAGAGGCCTGACACCATAGCTGGGAAGGGGTGGTGGTGAGAGAACAGGATTAACTACTAGATCAGTAAGTTGGGGGTTTTTTTCCCTCAGAGTCCAAGGTGGAGTATAGATTAGATATTTAAAGTGAAAACTGTTTTCATCTTTTTTTCTTTCTCCTTGAGAGCTGGAAAATGCTGTTTGCTTGAACCCATCTCATCCTGGTTGGAGTCTGTTAATTCCATTCTCCAGGTGGCATGGTTTCCTCCTAACCAGATTAGAGGAAGGGAGGGAGTAAACTTCTCAGTTGTCCTCTAGAGACTCTTGGAAAGGGTGATTTGGAGTGAGTTTCCAGGAGAAATGGTACAACAAGCCCTGTCCAACCCAGCCTATTTACAGTTGTCATAGTACTGGATTGTTCTCTGCAAAACCAAATATTTACCAGTTGTTGTGTGTTAGTCAAACTGAGATATACCACTGCTGTATAAGGTGGGATTCTGGACAGAGAGTTTGCAAATGACTTTGTTGATTTCAGCAGTGTTGTAATAGCAAAGGGTAATGAAAATTGATAACATAACAGACATTGTGATTTTATTATTAGCGAAAATGACTTCAAATGCAGTTTGCTAGATCTGAAGCACAGAAATTCATCCAAGTGCAACATTATTTTAGCTTTCAGTCTTGTTTTGAGAGTGCCAGTATCTTCTGCTGAAGTCAGTGGAAGCTGTAAATGATCACTGTGACTGCTTTTAGCCATGCAGATTGATTTATCACCTGAACCATTAATATCTGTGCACTGAGAGCAGTGGGAAAAGTGTATGCGTGTGTGTCTATACATATATTACACCTATAGTATGTTTTATGCAATGTTTTCCTGTTGATTATGTATTTTGCAAAGGAATTTATCTGCATCTCTTCCCTGTGGAGTTCAGAAGTATGATTGGATCTGGTTGTGCTGCAGTTCAGGGAGAGGCTGGAGCATTTGATATAAAGCTTGGGAGCCATTTACCAGGCTGTTACAAAAGCTGTGGTCTGCACTGGGTACCCAGGCCCAAAATGCCAGGGAGAAGCTGCCATCTGGCTCTGGAGGCTGGCCAGCATCAAAAGGGTCTGTGCTAAGTGGAGCACAGCCCCTCAGTCAGCTGTGGGGAGCCATCCTGCAGGAAGCTGGAGACTGACTGGAAGAACTGATAGGAATTTTCCTTCCCTAACTTGTGTGATGCAGGGTTGGATGGAGTGCACTGCCAGCTGCCCCCTCATTCAGGAAGCTGTAGAGAGAATAAAGCTGCACTTGGGCTCACTGGCTCTGTACCCCAGCTAATTTTGTTAATAACAAAGTCAGTGTCCTCTTGAACCACACTGGGTCTTGATGGGGTATTTAAGGATTTTTATCCTTTGGACTGGAAATGATAGAACAGACTGCAGACAAAGCATATTGGATTATCTGCTCCTAAGTGCAGATTTCACCTCACCATAGATTTTTTCAGCTTGGTAGAGTTGTTGCAGTAATGCACAGGTGAAGCTATTTCACTGTATGAAAGGCTGTCACTTTAATAAACAAAATTACTTCTGGTAAACAAGCAAGTGAATGCTGTTTAGATGTCTCTGAGCTTTATTATTTTAGTACCAGTAAATTCCATTTATTTTAACTTTCCTCTGCTCATCTGAACTAATTGTGTAGCCTAAGCTTTTCTCGCAGTGCTACTCAGTCCTTTTGCATTAAAATTAAAGCAGAGGAGGAGACTGAGATACAGAAATTCAGAAGGAAAAGTGACTTATGTTTAAAAACTAAGAATGTGGAAAGAGCCAATTTGGCTGTAACAGTCTGACACCAGAAATTGTATTTGCAAAAGGAGATATTTTTAAGATGATGTACTTTTTTCTCCTCATTCTCAATATCTTTAAAAATGCATCTGGTAATGGCTTTCAGAAACAGCTCTCGGACAGGATTGGTATGAAAAACCTTGCTGAAATTTTGCTGAAGGTACAAAAGGACAAATATTCAGGCAGACAAATGGAGACAGAAGGGCAGAGAGAGGATGTTAGCTCCCCCCTGAACTTCTTGTAGCAGTAAGCAGTTTAAAGTAATTTTGAATAACCTCATGGAATATGAGTGAAAACAGCTTTACTGTACATTGGGCAATAACTGAACAGGCTTGACATATTTTGTGACTTGACACCCTTGAATGTAATAAAGAGCATGGATTGAATTTAGGAGCAAAATAAATAACACACAGGTTATTAAACTCCTCCTGTTATTCATGACCATCTTGCATTTAGCAAAACTTTCCATTCTGAAGTCTGCTGCAAGCTGCCATGGAAAATCTAGTCTGTCTCAGGGGAGCAATGCAGGAGCCCAGGGAATGCCACAGCAGGCACAAGGCTGGTTTTAGAGCATACAGAGCCTTGCTGAGGCATTAAGGTGTTGTGCTAAGAGCACAAAACCTTCTAAGAAATAGCTCATTGCACTCAGGGGAGCTGCTGATTCTTATTATGGTATTATAGGAGGGGGTGACCAGTCTTCCTCTACAATGTCCAGCCAAACTATGTGGAATCTTGAGACAAAAAACTCCACTTGTTCGGTTTATAAAGTGTGTCAGAAAGAAAAATCAGTGACAAAATTTGCTTGAGGGGCTGCCTGGTGCCAAGTGCCCTCCAGGTATTCAGTCACCTGGCAGCAGCACTTCACTGCTTGAAGGGATCTTAGAGGTATGTGTGAGGGATAGATAAGGGGGCTTGGAAAGAAATGGCATTTATTCTGAATAAAGATGGATCTGCAGCCTCCCTACTGGCATGTAATCCTTGTGGTTCTGGGGTTATTTCAATCAGCCTTAGGAGATCTCCTCTTAAATCTGGCTGTCATTCAAATGGATTTGGCCAGGGCCACAGCCAGCTGTGGAGCACACTGCTGTCCACACCACAGCACGAGGCACCAGTTGCTGTGTTAAGCTGTACCTGCAAAGGGAGCCAAAGGGAACAGGAAGGTGAGCCTAACTTGATGGAAATGGAAGGAAGCAGTCCTGAATCAAATTGAATATATTTCTTTTCTAGAAGTATTGGGCATGTCGTGGATGGCTGAGTCCATGTAAGGAAAACTAATTATTGTTGTTGCCAAACCTGCCTGTTTTGTAATTTGGTCAGATTCTGTCCCCTTGTTAACTGCATAGAAACTTCAAACCTTATAGTTGACATATTTGGGCAGATAGAGCATTTCAGCTCACCACTTTTTCCTTTCTAATCAATCAGTGTTTTAAAAGTGAGTCTAAATCTTCCTGTTCCTCTCACTCTGGACCAGGTGCTGGGTTGACCCACCCAAGGGTCATTTGTAAGCCCTGACAGCAGGAAGAGGAAGGGAATCTCATTTTTCTCCTTGTGAGGAGCATCCTTGGGCAAAGGAAGGAGCTGATCTCCTTTGCTGTAGGTGGTTCACAGGCTTGAAAATTACTCTTCACTGGTGCAACAAAATGTTTTGCTTTGTGCCAGGAACTGGCCTGTCCCTTTGGACATTGGATGAGCAGATGCCTAATTAGCCTATTATTTACCATGGTTGAGATTGCTGAATTTTGATGAAAGAGACTTTACTTTAATCATTGATTCGTGACACAGATGCTCGTATCGTGCATTAGGCTGTTTAACCTTCCACAAATATAGTTGTCCCACGCACCCTTTTATAAATATCCTGGCAACTGCCCTCTCTTCCTGCATTCTCTGTGAGGGGGAAGCTTGGGAGCTCCCAAATTGATCCTTAGTGCTGATAATGTGAATACTGAATGCAAGCAGAGGACACTAAATGGCACCAGGGCACTGGGTGGCTCAGGCATACGCCGATAGCTTTTGGGGAAGGAAGAGATCCCTGTGCTGAGGTGAAAAGAGCTTGCTCTGAATCCTGCAATGCACTGTCAGCCTGGAGAGCTGGGCTGGGGCATCCCAGAGAACAGGCCTCTCAGGAGATCCCTGTGTTTTTTGGTCAGGAATGCAGCTGTAAACACAGGAGATCACTTAGATGGAGACGAGGCTGTTCCATATTTCCTTTCTATGGCTCCCAGTGCCGTTGTGTCAGACCCAAACACCCTGACTTGTTTATTTTCTTCTCTGGAATGAGTACTGGAGAATCCTGGAGAAGGGGCAGTGCTACTCTGGTCACTGGCTTTGAGGAAGGTGAGTCCCCAGATAGAAATAGCTGCTCCCCATATTCTCTTTCCTCTTTTGGTCTCCACTTCTGGACTGACTATACTTTGCTACCAGAAAGTCTGAGAATAAAATGAGAGATTTCTTTCAGAGAGAAATTTATCTGTGGTGATGAACAGGGCTGTGAACTTATGGGCTGGGCTGCTCCCTTCATTGCATCCATCCAGGATGGTTCCACAGCTGGGGGGATCCTTAACAACTATTCAAATCTGATGTATGCAGGTGTCAAACCTCTGCAGAAAGTGTAGCAGAATGATTCCCTGATGCTATCTAAAGGCCTGAAACATTCAAAGAATCCTCTTCCTCAATAATATCAGACCTCTCCAGATATGATCCTAAATTCAGGAGTGGATTGTCACAAATACCCTTCAATAGGTGTCGGTAGGCAAGCAGACCCTTTTAGAAAGGCCTTTTCAAATGCATTTTTAATCCACCCTTTTGCACCCATCTCCCCAAGACACACTGGTTCTCATATGCTCCCCACTTTATCAGTTTCCTGTTGCACATCCAGAGGTTGGAGAAGTGAGGAGCCCAAAGAGGCAGAGCTGTAAAAAGGAGCTGGATAAACATCGATTTTGTTTTAAAATCTGAATAATTGTTGGGTCTGTACTGCTGGGAAGAGAAAA
This sequence comes from Cettia cetti, assembly GCA_013401135.1. NCBI lineage: Eukaryota > Metazoa > Chordata > Aves > Passeriformes > Sylviidae > Cettia > Cettia cetti. The sequence continues at coordinate 52,718 of VZUI01056827.1, read as the reverse complement.
GGAGTTAAAGATTTGCTCTCTGTTTGGTGTGATAAATGGCAAATTCTGTGTAATACCAATGATGGATGTAGCCTGAAAGGTCAGGGGAATTCCCAGCACAGGGTCTGACCTTTATTTTACTCAGTTCTCTGCACTGAGTTTAGAATAAATTCACCAGTTAGAAAGAATCTACCACTGGAGGTTTTATCTTTGTGTTTTATTTTTGAATGAGTTCTTTAAATTTTTCTCAGGGATTTTTTTTTTTTTTTTTTTTTTTTTGTGTGTGTGTGTGTTTGTGTGTTTTAGTTTTTCATTATTGTTTGGGGTTTGTGGTTTATGGTTTCTGAAGTTTTTTTTTTTAGTAGCAGGGGGAGGTGAACAGAAGGGAGCATATTTTTAAAATTATTTGGAAGATTTGAGAGGCCAAACAGAGAAGAGACACTTTCTTTTTTGGAGCTTTGAGATTAGTCATGCTGCTGCCTGTTTTGGAAAAGTGTTGATATAATAGAGAGCCCAATCTCGTGTTAATATGTATGGACTGATATAGCTTTCTCTATGCTGCATAAATCCTTCCAACTGCAATAAATTGGAAACACTTTATTCTGAGAAGAGCAATTATCAGAATTCAGCATATTTCTCCCCCTCCTTGTCACCTAACTCTGTGCTCTCTTCCAGATCTTTTTTGACTTGCATAAGCCCCAAAGAGAAAAGGATTTATTTAGTGTTGACCAAAGGTTTAGCAGTGTAAGTTTACAGAAATAAGTTAAGGGGAAAACTTCCCTTAGTATGGGGTTTTTTTAAGACTTCTGGAGTAGTTTTCCAATTAAAACAGAAAAAGGGACTCATCTTTCTAAATGCCTGAAAACTGGCACAGAGAAATTCTTTGGGTGTTTGCTGTCAGGACCATGGCCTGAACATTCAGTTCTGTGGAGATGACTAGGAGGGTATTTCTAGTAGCAGATCCTGAATGAGGGGCTGTGCAGTGGTGAAGGATGTGTTACTGGAGCAACTCAGGAACTTCTGTGGGCACTGGTGGGCCCAGCCTCCACTGGTATCCACTGTGGGCCAGATGTCAGTGTTTGTAATCCAGCTTGGCTTGTAAACTGCACTGGATTCCCTGGAATTGATGCATAGCAGCAGCTGAAGTCACCAAGAGAGGACAGAGAGGCAGCATGAAGCTGAAAATGTTGCATATCCAGGGAAATTATTGTGATTGTGAGGGTTAATTTAAGAGCAGCCCTCTCTCAGGCCATTAAGTGTGCCCTGCACATAATTGCACAGCGATGCCTGTGAGCAGCATCTGCAAGTGTTGCGGGTGAAATCACCACACAAAAACACAGAAAAGATTTTCTGGACTGCACAGCCAGGCTTCTGGGAGATGTTAAGGTCTTCTTGTGGGATGAGGTATAATGTTACTGTGGCTACCACAGTTTCAGAATAGAAAACCCCTAAGGTTTTTGGGAGAAGAAGTAATAATATTCCTTAGCCCAGTTGGTATTGTTGGAGAAGTAAGACAAGTTTGTCATTGTTTTGTGACACAGACACTGTGCCAGGCAGTCACATCTTATGAATCACATCTGGTCCCTGGAGAGCCAGGCTGGATTGTCACCTGGGAAATACAGATTCCTAAAATTCTATTTGAATTATGCGTATGCTGGCTTTATAACCAGGTGTTCATAACAATTTGTTCCACAGTTTTGGGGACTACAGAGTGTAACTTACATCTTTCCCACATAGCTTGGTGCTTGTGAAATAGGATGAAAGGACCATTTTTCTTTTCAAAAATAAGTCCCATAGATGGCAAAGGTGAAGAACCCATAACATCTGCTGGAATTTATTGGCTTTTGCCCTTGGACAGATCCTTGAATCCCCTGAGAGAACTGTGGTTTCTCTGCCCAGTCTTACCCTAAGGAGTTTCTAATAATTCAAAGCCTCTGAACATACTGAACATACCCAGAAGAGAAACCCAGCCCTAGAGAACCCAACAGCTTTACCAGTTTGGAAGCAGTCATAATGAAGAACTTTCTGTTTTCTAGATTTAAATTTCAGTTTTCTGTAACTGGGTTTTAACTCTTTGCATACTCTGGAGAGTTTGTCTCTCGGGAGAAACCCCCTTCATAATCCCACTGCAAAGCATCTGAAAGCCAAGAAGAATTGCAAAAGAGCCCCTTCCCTTTTTTGTTGATTAATATCTCAGCTTTCAAATTACTTCAAAAATACCCACATGAGCACTGCAGAAGATTCCCACTTTCAGTTTGTACCATCCAACAGACATAATTCCCCGAAAATATTGGGTTGGCCTATTTCCAGGAAACCATGTTGAAAACACGATTGAAGAAATATTAGAAAACAAAAACCAAAATAAAGAAAACGAATTAATTCCTGCCTTTTGCATATGGCAATTCCTGGAAAGAATTAACTTTGACCAGTTAATCAGTACTAGCATTTATTACTCAAAATGTTATCCCTTTTGATTTGACAGGCTTGTTTTGGATAATTTGTCAAAGATGACAAAAAGGCTCATATGTCTCGTTCATTTTGACCTTTCTTACTATAAGGAAATTAATTTCAGAACTGAAACAAATGTATTAGTGTTGTCATTAAAAAAAAAAGAAAAAAAAATTAATACCTTGTCTTCAAGCTGTTTCTTCATATTAATCCATCACACTATAACATGATCGCTTTCTGACACATAACATCTTACCAAGATACTTTCGACATTCACACCAGCTCTTATTAAGTACTGCACATAAATTCCAAGTGCTGGAAGTTATTGATGGAAAAGGGTGAATAATAGAGGGTATACATACGGGAACCACAGGGAGAAGAGAAGGGTTTTCTTCAGTGAAAAGGTTTGTCTAAACATGTGGTTTTATGATAGTCAAGAGTAAAAACAGGCAAATACTCAGTTTCTCCCTTGATAGTGTTTTATCTTGTAACTCACACAGAAGGAATAAATAAAAACTTCCAATCAGTAGGTTTTATTACCTAGAATTGTTAGGTTTTCTTTTTGTTTTGCTTAGTGGAAACAAGTCTTAATCCAATCAGGTTAAAAAAAACCAAAAAACAAAAAACAAAAAATCCTGCTTTTCCTTGTTGTTGCTGTGGTTGCAACATTTGTTTTCCTCTATTTCATTTTAATATTTGCTGCTATTTACCCATGATTTCCATCACATCCTCCCCCTAAATTGCCTGTAGCTCTTGGAAACGTGTTGGTAGGTGCCTTACTGAATAACAGTCGTGAGCAATTCCTTTGATCCTTTCAGTTATATATCAAAGCAAGCATTTGAGCTATATGGACAAATTAAATGATGCACTACTCCAAGACACAAAGAACTACAGACTTGCTAAGCACTGGTAGCTGTCAAGCACAGTCACTGGGTAGTTGGATCAGAGTCACAGTTGTTAATGAGGGCTTAAGCCTGGCCAAGGTTGAATCCAGGTGGAATCTGAATGAACACTCAAACATTTGGATCCATGTTCAGAAGAAATTCTAGTTAGTTGTGCTCTTTGTATTTGTAAGTCTGTAAAACTGGGCTTCGCAGCTTTGGAAAACTTTGGTAAGGGTCATGATGCAGGAAAGAATGGGGATCACACTAAGACACTGTTGAGATGTCTTTTTATCCAACACACTTAGCATGCAATGGGCTCTGGCTTTACATTCATCATGTAACCATATTATTGAACCTTAACAGCCTCTTTGATTTGTGAATTCCAGCTTTCCAACAAATCCACTTAATGTGTGGAGTTTAAATCTATGGTTCATGGGTAGACTGGAGCAAAAGGGTCACATCAGCCACATTTTAAATACCATGTGGGTAAATCAATCAAGTATTATCACATCAGACCAGCCACATCTATTATTTTGCAGCAATGAGTTCAGCAAAGTGCCAGTTATGCTCTGTGGACAGTTATGTTTATACAGCCATCAGCAGCTGCTGCTTCCCATTTCCATAGCTTAAATGGAAGGCAGACTCCTGAAACTAAAGGACACATTTTATTATCGTTGGTGCTGCCGTTTTCTTGTACGGCGAGGTCAAAGTAGGGAAAATGTTGAGAATGATTTTTAGTGAAGGGGATAAAACCTTGATAAAGGGAAGGGGTTGCACAGGAGTGGAGTATCTGTTTGCACAGGGACATTGTGGCATTAACAGGGCAGGGTGGAGGGGTGGGTGTGCCAGGCTGTTTCACCTCCCTGTCGTGTGTGTGTGGGTGTGGGTGTCTGACCTCATAATTTGGCATTTGTCTTGAATCCTGATATTGTTTTGGTCATACAGAGGAAGGAAAGACCACGTGCCACAAAGAACTGATTATTTTTCTGTCTATGTGAATCAGTCAAAGGCATGTGCTGGATATATAGACCACTGGAGGCAGGAATCCTCTCCTGGCTGAGCACCTCTGTTTCCTGAGGATATATTGTTGAAACATTTGCTGGTGGTTTCCGGTAGGACCAAATGCATTGAGCTCTGTGCATTTTCTGGAAGATGAAGTCAGTCTGAGTTGTGGGTGCACATTGCCTTCTGAAAGTCAACCCCATCTCCAGTCCACATCACCACAACCACAATGGGGAAATGCAGATAATTGTGAGTCACCTGGGCTGGCTTTTGGGTAGATTTGTCATTTCTGTACCAGCTTGGAAGACAGAGACAGGAACACTCTGTTAGATGAGCCAGTCCACCCCCACAGCCAGCCAAGTTGTTTCCTACCCTACTGTGTTTGTTTGGTTTTTTTTAAACCTACTTTGCTCTGTTCTAACTGAGCTATTTTCTGTACTCTCATGAAGAGCCCCACAATCACATTGAAGTTGCATTTACTCAAGTATTCAATGGTCACAAATTCTGTGCAGAATGCACAATGCTTTGTACCACAAATACATACATGAAAATGGCCTTGTCAAAACAATATTAGGAGAGGTCTGGTCCTAAACATTTTCTTCTTTGTAAAGCCTTTGCCATACATACTTTAGCTTTTATTAAAATAAATTCTCTGTGTGATATTTAGCTTAAGCACAGTGTAAGGATTTATTCTGGTAGGGTATAAGAACAGAAAAATGTATTTTCGCATAAAATATTCACTCCTAGAAAAAAGGTTTTTCTTTTCTTCCTGAAAAACCATGTGCTTTGCCATAACCCTTCTTTATCTGGAAAGGCTCAGGCAGAGATCTCAGAAAGAGATTTCACCCAGCTCTCTTGTTTTGGAGGAATGGGCTGGTTGCACCTACTCGCTCTGTCAGAGGCGGAGTTCCAGTCGATACCAGTCAAAATGTAAACCTGGCTTCCCGTGGTGCCTGGCTGGGGCACTCACATTCTATTGAACACTCCAGGAAAGCATCAGCTGGGCCTGAGACCCCACCCAGATCACCAATTCAGTGAGTCAGGACAATGAACCGATGGAGAGAGACCAGTGGGTTTGCAATGTGATCAGAGTGACCCTGAGTGCCATGAAAACCTGGTGATTATTACAGCCAGTGGCTTGGGTTTATGGATCCCTCTCTGCTGTTTCTTGGGATCTCAGTTTTCTCCCATCATGGCTGAGATACTGAGGGATATTCCATAGCTTCTTTTCTGCAGTGTAAGATCATTTAAGCCCAGCAGTCTGTCCCTTTCCCATGCCACAGATCCACAGCAATAGAGAATAAGTAGGGGTTCCACTTGGAACCCTTGGAATTAGACTCTTTTTCATCAAATCTTCTCAGAACGTTCACAATTCTGGGAGGATCTTTGATTAAAGGAATGGAAAAGGATGATGGTGCTCAGGTTTCAGGAAAGAGTTTAGTTGGGAAAGGTAAAGCTAGCAGAAAAGATTTTCAAATCAAAGAAACCATTGGAGTCCAGTTGAGCTGATGGCCTGCAGATGGAATTTATCAGCACTTCCACCTTCTCTGCTCTCCTGGGAATAAACAACACTCCAGTAGACAAATCCCACCCCTTGGATCTGTGCTTGCAAGTGGGGTTTGCTGCATCCACAGAGACAGAAGGAATGGGAATAGTGTGAAAGCCTCAGGTATTCAAGGCAAGGAAGGAGAGGTGGCTCAAGCCCAGATGTGCCTCTAGCCCAGATGTGCCTCTGGCTGGGGCTGGGGAACCTTTTCTACCTCATCTTGGATATCAGTGGTCCTTGGCTGCTGGTAGCACTGTGGGCATGAAATGAGGGACAAGGAGCAACTGCCATGTGATAAGGGGCTGAGATCTGCGCTCCACAGCTCTTACATGACAAACCCCTGCGTTTTTCATTCATTTTTCTTATCATGGGCTTTTCATACAGCAGCACTCAAGGAGTTTGTGTGGGGATGTGCTACTCCTTGAGATTTCTTGGACAGGGCCTGTGACTCTCTCCCCAGTGCCTCCTCAAGTCACTTCTGACTATCCTGGAGAGGTAAAGCCCCAAAGTAACATCCTTCCTGCCCTTCCCCAACAGCATAATGCTGAGGAAATTGAGGTTGGAGTCTAGACCCAAACTCCTTGCTCAGACCCTTGTGTGCTGAACAGAAATAGAAGATGTTACTCAATTATTTCCCCAGCTGTGCACACATCCTTCATGCAGGTGGTTTCTCCACTTGCACCGAGCAGGCAGCTGCAATGCTCAGCCCCCCAAGCCACAGAAAAGGCTAACTGTTCCTTTAAAACATCTGTACAGTGACTTTCCTTTTCCCTTGATCCTGCTTTTCGCTGCCATCTTCCTAACAAGGGAGTTGTTACCCAAAGACTTGTTATCCCTCTCTCTGCTGATGACTCGCTTGACAGCTCTGTCTGTGTGTAAATTAACTTTTTTTTTTTTTTTTTGCTTTATTTTTTATCCAGAGGCATCTTGATTTTGGCAGTCTCATCAAAAAAGCATATTCTGTTTTAAATTACCCCCAGTTCTCTAAAATGCCTCCCACACCACACTTAAAAATCATTCTTTCTTCTTCTGATTGGGAATTTCAGCAACACTTAAGTCTTAAAATAAATGGCTTGTTTGTGGTTGAATGCTTCCCTCATGCAACACCTTTTGTTATTAATATCTGCACATCTGTTTGTTTAATTATTTGATCTCCTGCATGAAACCAAAAGTCATAATTTTTTTAGAAGTTGGTGCAAGCTGATCAAAGAAAATCTTCTCATTTGAGGTCACAGCAGCTTTCATTCCTTTGCCTTTTGGGCACTGTTCCAATGTCAGTCACTTATCATAAATAATCAGTTTCATCAGGTTGCTGCAGAGATTCAGCCCGTTGCAGAGGGTAAATCTGGCCTTAACTCCAGGCTGAAAGTGGCCTTTCAAAACTAATTTGGGGATTTACAAAACGACAGACAGGCTCTCCTCACGCTCTGACTTGCTGCTCCTTGTTGCTGGTTGGGTATTTTTTTTTAATTGCCCAGTTAATATAATCTGACACACTTCTAATGGCCCGCTGGTGAGTTCAATAGTGTAGTGGTTTTCATCAGGTGCTGGTAATAGGGTAAAGAAGCTTGGTTTAAAACCTGTTAAAGATGCAGCAATCTTTTTTAAAAGCTCACTGTTAGCAGCTCTTCTGGAGCCTGTGCTAAAGGATATTAATGTCAGGAGCTGCTTTGCTACCTGAGGCTCCAGCTGAGTCCTGCCTGCATTTGTGTCCCTTTAGTAAGCAGGAAACAGCCAGCCCCTGTGACAAGTTCTAAGCTGGGGCTTTGGGATGCAGAATTTCCCTTTCTACTTGGGGCAAGATAAACTGGGTTCCAGAGGAAAAGCCCCACGGAGTGTTACAGAAACGCTGAAGGGTTTGGTGTGTGAACACCAGCTCCCAGTCTGAGAGCAGGGATGGATAGATGGATGTGTTTGGGGAGAGGTTTTTCAGGGAGGAAATCTCCAGCTGTAGAGAGCATGCCTGAGGTGAGACAACCAGCAGGTTGTATGTTTTGAAGGACAGGTAGGAACTAATCCTGTGTACTCTGTTCTCTTTAGCCCAAGCCCATTCTGATGACCATGACTACTTAGGGTATTGAAAAGTTTGCTGCTTCTCCTGTTGGAGAGCTATTTAAACACTGGTGAAAAGAAATTACCATTTTTAAATTCCCCAAATACTTCAGAAGCCACTCTTGGGTTTATTTATGATCAAAGAAGAGCCTGTAATGATGGGTGAGAAGTATAAAGTCCCAGTGAAAAAGAAGGCTTTTCTTAAGCTATGGTTTATTAATAGAAATATATTTGCTTCTTCCAAGATGTTAGACAGACTGCTAGACCTGGGGAGGTTTCCCATTTGTGCACAATTTTAATTTCCTGTTCTGCATTTTGCCTCAATTCTTATGGTGGTTTTGCTTAAGAAATTTAAGCATTCATTGAAATTTCTTATGCTTGACACTCTGTTTTGGAGTGAAAACCTGCAATAATTCTGCCTTTCCCTATGCCATGAACTTGCCTTCTCACATACCTGAAGGGAGGCAGATATCACAAGCTGTCAGCCCTTCTTTGCCTTCGCAAATAGGGATGGATCAAAGCTATGGGTTTATTTAGTTTCAAAATATATAGTTTGGCTGCAGACTGGTTCGTGGGCTTTGAAGCACAAGCTCACTTCTAATTGCTCTCCATCTTTATTGAAGTGGTCAGCGTTTTTTCAACAGAATCTTTTGATTTTCATGGTTTCTAGGCACAAGCATTAATAACTGAACCACCATGAGTGCCATGCCTTTTTTCTATGGTCTCTACCTTTCCTGCCTGAGGGGCATCATGAGATAAGGGCATGAGGTATGATGTGGACTTCAGCCCTCTCTATTTTTTTTTTTTGCAGAACGCCCACACGTACTGCGCATGAAGTTTTACTCACATAACAACCTTGGGGGCAAAAAGAAAAAAGGAAATAGCCAGAACTCTAGTTTCCAAATGGTAAAGGAGCAAGGACATTTGAACTGGCCATTTCACGTGTTTTTTTGCATGGGTGTGGTGCTGTGCCTGTCAGTCCCCCTTCTGTCACAGCACCAGGTACGCTGTGAAGGGCACCAGGGTGATGCTTTCATTTCACCAGGAAAGCGGGCAGTGGGGAACACTCGAAGATACTCGTGCACACAGTGAGCTTTAGGGCTGTCCTGTCTGTTCTTCAACAGTCAAGATCCAAGAACAAAGATCCCAATTTTCCTCCATGCTGAGAATGCATCTCTTTCCTCTCCTGTTAGGTAGTACTGAGGCAGGGAAGCCTCGCTCGTGCCCTCGTATCACATCGCCATCCCTTTTATTTTCTTTGTGATCACCGCAGGAAATTTTGTCCGATTAGAAGAAACTTTTACCTCTATTAAGCCCCCGAATCTCCATCAAGCATCTGATAGACTGGGCCCTAACGGCAGCCGCTTTACTTCTTTTCAGGGCCCATCCATCAGGCTGACAGTGACTGCCGATGGGCCAGTCATATTGTCTATATTTCATACACAAACATCAGGCCTGCTGACAGCACTTTGCACACTCGGAAATTGCTTTTGCTGTGAGCTGAATTTCAACTAGAGCTTTTTTGCTGGCTCCATCTCTCAGTGTTTATGACCCTCAGGAGCAGAGGAACTGCTGTGAATAGATAATGCTGAAAGCACTCTTGTAGCACAGAAGGTTTCATGTCTGAAGTATTTAATGTTTACAGCAAATTTGGTGTTTGTTAATTTGCATTTTTATTCTTTCCTTAAAGAACTGTCACCTTATTCTTCTGCCTGTCCTTTGTACAGATGTGTGGCAATTTGTGCTGGGGGAGCAGCGCTGATGGCGTGGGGGGAAAGAGGAGAGGAGGTGTTAAGGGGTTGGAAGAAGGCTGGGTAGAGTTACAAAATGCTCCATGGCTTAGGCAGCAATCCTGATTAATGCTGCTTCAGAGGATGGGGAAGGAAGGGCTTCCAAGCTGTGTGGAGCTACCCCTTTGCTCTACATTGAAACAACTTTGACAGACTACCCATCATCAGCTTAAAAATCAAACACATTAGCATACAGGAAAAAGACTTTAGTCTGCAATGAACAGTGTCTGCTGGTCCTTTCAGAGAACAGACAAATTATTTTCATTACTGGAAAGGACAGATCCCTGCTAATAAAACACCCCTCCCAGCAGCTGAATTGTATTTCTTTTGGGAATAGAAATACTTCTGCTGGAGCCCAATGTGTGTTTGCACATTTACGTGCAAGTGCACAAGGGACTGGTTCACAAGGGACTGTGGGTGTCAGTGGGCAGCCCTGAGTCTTTATCTATAGCACTGCAAATGTTCTCACAGGGAGAAATGTGTTTATGCTCCCCTCTGTGTTTGATCCAGCTACCCTTGAGGAAGTGTGTGCTGGGAGTCACTCAGGAGCGGATGAGGAGGAAATAAAGATGGCTCTTTAGAAAGTTGTGCAGCAGTTTCAGATGAGCTATGGAGGTCACATAGATTAACCTACCCCTACCCAAAGTTCCCCAGGCAATCAGTGTTCTGGCTGGCCAGGCAGTTTTACAAGGACTGTAAAGAATGTACAGAGAAATATCCCTGTAAAACCAACTCTTACCTGGAAGCTCAACGAGACATCAAATTCAGGAGAAGAGCAACCATTTCTTGGGAAAATGTAATGTTAAGTGTCTCAAAATTAAATTCCAAGCCAGTATATTTTGGTGTGCAGATCAAGTAACCTATGTTCAAGTAACATTAAGGATAAATTGTCAGAGTAAAAATCTCACATTAAAAGGAAAAAAAAAAATAATCCAGACTCTCCCTAGTATCAGGAACAGCTTATTATATGTAGTTGAAACAGAAAGGTTTTTGAAGTGTTACTTCTTCTTTCAGTTGTTTTAATGTTTTGTTGTTTCTTTTTCCTTTGGTTATTTTTTCCCAGCCTGGTGAGAGCTGGAGATTTGACTGGCTAGTTTGCATATGTGCAATAGATTTTATTGTCATGCTCTAGCTCAGTGATCTTCTGTTTGGGTAGCAAATTATAAAGGGTAACATTTAATCTCCCTGTTCCTTTTTGCCAGGCCTGAATGACATTTGTGTTAGTGATTTTTTGGGGGTATTTTTTTCCCCCTAGCCTTTTACATTTTGATTTTTAAATGGAAACTGAATGTTGTGCCTGTAACTTCCTGACAGGGTTAAAGAATGACACTTCTATTTCAAAAATAATTTGACTATCTGAAAACTGATTTTCAAGAGACAGTATTTTATTGATGATATGCTGTATGACCTTTTGCATCATTATTGTTGAGATACGAGAATAGAAGGAGAATTTCCTGCATTGATTGAACCTTAGGTATGAAATATTAAATAAAAAGTAGGGGTAATTTCTTAAGTAAACAGCACCTTCTCAAATAACATTTTTCTGGATGTTCCTTTTACCAATAATCCTTGCATTTGCACCCTGGAGCAGGAGAAAAGGTTGTTGTGTTTAGGTGTGTGTAATGGCAGGCTATATATGGTACAGCATTCCTGTTCTGATCACCATCCCATTGAATTTGCACCACTGTGCACTATGGAAAAGGGTCTTCCACGAGGAGGTGGTGATTTATGGAGATTAGACAAACTGTTTTCTGCAATGCCCATTATATGAGTGAGCTGAGGGGAGCTGGGTGATTTGTTGAAGGTCAAATGCCAAGCCCGTGTCAGAGCAGAGAAATCAATGCACATGTCATTTCATGAGATGGAAGCTTCTGCCCCTTTTGTTTCTGCTGGCTTGGGAACAGTGGAGGCAGGGCCTCCTCAAGTATTCCCTGTAGCAGAAGTATTAGGAAACAACAATCTTCAGTGTGTGATAAATGAGTACAGTGACTTGGGACCCAACCATAGAAATCCAAAGAAATATCAGAGCACTGGGAGCTATGTTCCCAGGCAGCTGACACTGCATCCTTATATTCAGTCGAGTGGAATGGAGCCAAAATTATGTCTTCATGTTGGAATACTTTATATCTCTGCCCCAAAATAAAGGAAGCAAGGTTCCCAGTGTAAAGCATAGCAAATAGCAAGGTTGTGGAATAGTTTCCCTGAAAACCAGCTTCTTTCTGTTTCCTTGGCTTGCATTGGTCAGTGGTAGAAGCTGGACTTGGCTATGAAGGCTTCCTGTCTCCTCTAAATTAAATACTTATCCAGAAGATGTAGAAGAGAAAGAGATGAGCAACCTCCCATCTCCATGTCATTTTTGTAGTTACAACCTCCACCTTCACTCTGCTTGAACAGGGTCTAACGTGGAAAAGGTTTCAGTTCAGCACCTTGAGCCTCTCCCTACCCCTCCAAAGCAAGAGCAGCAGCATAATGGACAGAAATCAAAAGTATTGGTTGGCTTTTCCTCACATCCTGCCTGACCTTGGGCAGGTTGTTTTCCCCCTGGGCTTTGGTTGCTAGGCTGCAGCGTGACCTGCCCACCGAGTCAATTGGTGAAGTGTTTTTAGACCAGCTAGAAAGTGCCACAAGAGCACAGGCACATTGAACAGCAGCCACAGTCTCTGTGGTGCTGGCTGAGCCTTGTCCCACAGGGAACACAGCGGTGGTGGCTTGTAGCACATGGAACAGCAGATTAATAGATTGGGAACTCATCATGGGAGCATCTCTGTGATTGCACTGCAGGAAATCTGACAGCATTCCTGAGCTTTCTCCAGCTGCAGTGTGAAGGAGGAGGAAGGATGGACAGTGATTATGTCATGTAAGTTATGATGGGCCTGCCTGAGGAAGACAGAGATGCAACCACTTCTCTCTCTGATAAATCTGCACACGGGTGTTGGAACACAAGTGTTTGTGAAGCAGCAAAACAAGGGCTTGATTATGGGTATTATCAACTTCCAAGCTCCTCAGAAAGCAATAGATGACTTTTGGGGGTCATGGGGACTTTCAGATGTGGCATTCTCCCACACTAGGCAGCATGGTAGTCAAAGGCAATAGAATATCCTCCAGATCCCTTTTGATGTACAGGATGTGTGGCAGGTTCCACCTTGGCAGGGAATCTCATTAGCTGTTGCTGGGAGGAAGCAACACAGTCAAGAAACTACTTAAGCTCCCTCTTTTCCCTCTCATTATGTTAGCTGTTGGGAGGCAATTTTCTTTTGTTGTTTTATGATCCTTAGAGATGAGTCAATGATCACAGCTTTGTTTTCTGAAAAAGAAGACAAAAAGGGTTTGAGAGGTGTGTTGTCCCTCCCTCCACCCTCCTTCCTGGTGTTTAAAAACTGTTTTCCCAGGCCCTGTTTTGATAATACCAATATCTGTAATATTTATCTGATATACTGTGACACCCAAACAAGCTGTGTTCTGTTTATGAGCACTGGAACTTCACAGCTCCTCTTCCCCTTCAAACATTTGTGTGTATACAGTTTATCTTTAGCATTAAAAAATAACATTTTAAATCTCCTGAGAAATTTCAGTGATGCGTTTTATGTCATTCACTACAACACCTCATTTTAATTGAATCATTCCTAATCAGTTGAGTTTGCAAATACATGTGAGAGACATTTTTTCCCATAGATAAAATAAGACATTATTTCCATGTCAAGGGGCTTAAGTAAATTTTGCCACATCACTATTAGTCTTAATATTTTCTTGATGATTCTACAACATATGACAATAAGTTGGTTATGGAAGGGAGATCTTAAAGGTGTGCAGTTCCCATTCTTTATCCCCTGGAGCATTCCTCATTATTGATATGTTCATACAGTTAAAATTTACATCATTGATTAGTGTGATTTAGAGTGTCACGGCTTTGCATTATTTCAGCATTTCTAGCAAAGCAAGCAATTTAAAGTCGTTGCATGTGATACAAGATTTCAAAGCAGTAATTCAGCTGCAGCGTTATGTTTGATCCAGTGTTTACTGCTGTAACAACTGGCAGTTTATAAACTTAGAGATTAAAATGATGAGATATCTAGAAACTCCTATAAACCATAATGAAGAAGTAGTGTGTGAATACCTGTGACTGTTTTGTGCAGATTTTTCAGCATGCTCAGTTATTTTGGGGGTGTTAATTGATGTGTGCCCAACCCATAAAGTGTGGACCAGTTATCCAGGGAGAGTTCAGAGTTGGAGGGTTTGTTCATGTCTGTCTCACAGATAATTTTATGCAATCTGAGTATCTGCCTATCTGCAGTACATCTCTGCTCAAAGTGTGAAAGTGAACTGCAGTTTTTATTTCCTCCAAGCCAGATAGTTATTTAGATTATCACCGGGTGTCGTATCGTGTAGGGCTTAACAGTGCCACAAAACATCACCGTCAGAAACGAGACACTGCAGTGGATGGACTTTAGGTCAGACTGTGTCAAGCAATCTTTAAATCCCTAACCATGTCCATGCTGTTCAGGAACTGGATTGGACCTTTTTGATTCTGCCACTGGACTCAGCTCTTTCATAGCCCCAAATTGCCATAGTAGAAGTTTTTAAAGTTTGTCTCAGCTGAAGCTATTTCCCGGGCTTATCAGATATTACATTACTGCTGTTCCCAGAGAAGTAAAATTTCCCCAGGTCCTTCCATGCAGCCTATCCGTAACATACCTGTTGACATGAAAACAGAAGTTAAAAAAAATGTAATTCATAAGAAAAGTCTAATTATTTGTGACATTTCATCCATCATGTCCTAAGCTTCTCCAGAGGAAAGTAGTAACATTTCGTCTCCTTGACAGCAAACAACACACTGACGAACTGAAAAATGTTCTGCTATATTTCAAACTGTAGTAAACTGAGTAAAGAGCAAGTACAAAATAAATAGCAAGAGTAAAGAGCAGGAACCCACATAAGTAGGGGGCAGAAGCTTGGAAAGCTTTCTAAAATATTTCTCTTGGGTTAGAATACAAAACAATCCTTCAAAAATAACCAGAACATTTCAGGGTAAGCTATAGCAGTGCCGCTGAGCCCAGTCTGCACTGACTTTCCTGACCACTCTTGGGAAGAGGTGCCTTGGGCAGCTGTGGCAGCACACTGCAGTTCAGGGAAACCTGCAGCTCCTGAGAGAAGACAGCTTGACACAGGTTTTTAGGATAACCCCAACTCTCCACTTCCAGCATCTCAGGACTGCAAAAGGAGAGCTTCTGTTATCTAAAGGGAAGAGCAAGTCTAGGAAGCCTGGCCTCCTAAATGTTTTATTTTGAAGATGATGCCTGAGCTCCTGAAGTATTTCTGTCAGGTCATACCCAAACTGACTTTGCCTCTGAAGGCTTGCTCTGGGACATGCCAAGTTCCCCACGCTGGCTTTCTTTCTCTCTCCCCCATCAGGCTTCAATCAAATTTTGGTGACCATCTGTTCATGGATGACCCATCTCTTTCTTCATGGCTCCTGTAGTTTTGCATACACATCTAGATGTCTCTGCTCCAGAACCTGCAGGTCTCTCCTGCGTCAGCAGAAAGAGAATCTCTGTCAGTAACACAGATTCTACACCTGTGGATATTAACTCACACTGTTTTCCTGGGAACTCAGAGATCTCACATCTGTGAAACACACAGGTTACTCCCACTGAAGGAGTGGGAAGGTCATCAGTGCTAGCACATCCAGCTCCTCAGCTGGTTTCCAAATCCTTATTGGTATCCTCTTGGCAGATCTCATGTTCTTTGTCATTTAAACAAGGCAGTGTGCAACATCCCAAAGTAGGATATTAATCAAGTCTTCCATCTGAGAAGTCTAATGATGAATAATAATGAGTTGGAGATTTTGGAAGTAGTTTGGCTGTTTTTTATGTTTTGATCTTTTATTTTTGAAGAAATCCTTACATGCAGAAGCTCCAGCACAGTACTCCTTTTAACTCTGCAAAGCTGAGATTCTTCTTGAAGGAAAAGACAAGTTTATGCAGCCATTCCTAGTCTTTCACAGGGTGGAGGCCCTTCCATTTCCATTCTTTTTCTTCTTTTTCTTTTCTGCTATGCACACACACACACACACACAAACTCAGGAGTACATCATGAGCCGAGCTGTATTTTCTGTTTATTGCCACCAGGTTAATAACAGTAATGGTGCGAGGAGAAAATGAAGTGTTATGTAAAATCCTGCATTGCAGATTTTGGTGCTGATGCAAAGAGCTCAATAAAGTGTAACACTTTAATCATGGAGATAAAAATCACACAGCAGCTTCAGAGTCTTCCAAGATGCAGAGCCTTAAGACAAAATAGAAGCAGGAGAGAAAGAAAAACCGACAATATTATTGAGTCCCAGAAAACTTAGGCAAGAAAAAAAAGCCCACTTTCTTTCTTTTTGATGCTTTGATTCAGTCTTTATATTCACAAGATAAAAAATTGAAAAATGTGTGCATATTAATTTCCTGGTATTAAGAGAGTAAAATGCCACAGCTTTATACACAACCCAGTGTCATTTACTGGAACCTGGAGAGCCCTTGGAAACAAAGCAAGAAGCCCTCACCACAAAGAACAAAACCTATTAAACAGAAGAAAAAAAGACAAAAGGAAAAAAAATAGCCAACACAATATGATGATATGTATTGGTTTTTCCAGGTAGGTCAGAAGCCCAGCACAGTTTTAGCTATGGTGGTTTGAGTATGAACCCTTCATGTTGGCACAGAAGGGGAATCAGGCTTGCATGGTGCTTTGCTTCTCTTCACTGTTACTGTCCTTTATGTCTCTGCTTCCCAGTTGCACATTAAGATTGTAATGTTGTCAAATTACTGCACATAAAGCTGTAGGTTCTTGGCTTGTGGGGTTATTTTGGGGTGGGTGGAGGAAAAGGAAGAGTTATGTGAAAAAGATCTCTCCTGTGCAGGGAAATTTGGGGATGTAAAGACATGGAGTACTGTGCTAAAAAGTTGGGACAGTGCTAAGGTTTCTGTGTACCTTCAGGCTGGACCACTTTCCATGAGGGACCTGACTACAGTTGTGTGCTGAGCTTATTCTACTGTGAATAATATTTCTAAAAGTTTAGAAATATTAGAAACTTTTCCCCACAAATAAGCTACTGAAAAGAATACAAGAATATTTTTTTGTTGCAAAGAACACAAAAAATTCGGGAATACATAGTTTAAATTGAAGTGCTTCAGATAACTCAGAGAAGTGTCACGTAGACCCAGTGGCCACCCAGCCACTCCAGAAGATGCTTCTTCACAGCAGAGAAGGCATTCCAGAGAAGTTATGCATCCAGCGTGAGATGTAATTCTGCTTTAGTTGGTGCCTGCCCCTTTGGGATCAGTTTCCACACCTCGGAGGAGCACAGCAGCTGGCTGAGCCCTGTCCAGCCCTCAGCAGAACAAACAGGAGGAAGGGGTCAGTATTTTATCTTTATTGGCTCTGTTCTGTCCCAAAGCTCACATGCCTGCAGCCAGTTAGCACTGCCTGTTTCAATATATTACACAGCCCCTCCCTTGGGTAAGATTCAAGGTAAATTCAAGGGCATGCTAATTCTTGAAGGTAACCCAGAAGGTTTAATGTTTCCACCAGCTGTGATAACCATGTGCCAAGTTTAGGAGCACTGATTGAAAAACTCCTACAGAGGCAGAGTCAAGAGTATGTTTTAGTGGCCTTTGGTATCTGATAAACTCTGTCAGCACTGCTTACCTATGATATGCACATCTTAAAGAGTGCTTGATTACATGGCTGGCTTTAGCCAGAGAACATGAAAGCTGACTTTTTATATTACTTTATATCCTCTTGTCCAGCTGATTTCACTTGTGTGGAATTAACAGATGTCAGATTTGGATGTTGTGAGCATGGATGCCACAAGAAACGTGTAAATAAACCAACCCTTGTGTAGTATTGCTACAACAGGTCATGGTAGGAAATGGCAAAGAAATGAAATGTTTCATTGGATCTTGTGACATCTTCAGGAGAGCTCAGGGTTGAACCAAGCTGGTATCACTTGGAGACTGAAATCTTATCCTAAGGGTTGCCTAAAGTAAAGTCTCCTGCTTTTTTGCTGTGATATGTAATGTTGTCCAGAAACAGCATTACAGCAGCTGTAGTAATGGCATGGTGATCTCAGCATTAACTCTATAATCTGCTTCATATTTGGGGTAAAGGATGCTGTCCCACAGGGATGGACACAGCTGCAGAGAGGTGTGTTAGGGAAAGGAGGCATTCCTCATCTATTTCTTGTGCAGACTTCTCACACTATTTGGATTAGTACCACATGGATACCAGTCAAGTCAGTGCTCCAGGTACAACCAGATGCTCCTGGTTGTTTGAGGAGGAAACCGAGACACAGGTTCTTCATATGGTGTGATGTCTGTCCTGCTGGCTCAGTTAAAATCTTTTTAATCTCAGGATAAGGCTTAAATTCAGAATCGATTGCTTTAACATATTCCATTCTCTTGTATTTTTTTCTTAATGCTTTTAAGTTGGGAACTGCTAGAAAATCTGGCAGTGTTTGTTGCTTAAACGATGGATTCTTGTGCAGTTTGTGAGAGTAACAGAAAGGGAAACTCTCCAAAGACAGAGGGACCAATGAGATGATGGGTGAACATTAGAACACACATCCCAGTAGCAATGTGATTGGGATAGCTTCTGGTCCTAGAATTCTAGAAACACTGTTTGCAACTTTAAAAAGAGTGAATCACTAATTTCCTAGTGGTGGGTACGGAGTGATAGCGCATTTGCCTCCAGGCATTTAGATTTTGTGTCTGTGCCTTTTCCAAACAGTTATTACTGTTCCTGGGTTGGGTTTTTGGTTTTTTGGTTTTTTGGTGTTTTTTTTGGTTTTTTGGGTTTTTTTTTGTTTTTTTTGTTTTTTTTTTTTTTGTTTTTGTTTTTTTTTGTTTGTTTGTTTGTTTTGTTGGGGGGAGGAGGGAAGGGGGGATTTGGTTTTGGGGTTTTTTTTGGGGGGTGGGGCAGGTGGTTGGGGGGGTCTTCAGTTTGTTGGTGGGGTTCTATAGATGCATTTCACTCAGTGTAAGACATAAGAAACTGTTAAAAGCATTTAAAATCCGACCCTACAATAGGCTGGTTGGATCTGTGGTTAACCCTTGTTTTAAAAAACTTGAGGTCATCATTTTGCCTGTGTGTCCTTTGAACACTGTGGATCAGCTCTATGTAAGCAGAAGCCAGAGAGGAGAAATCCAGCCCAGAACTGAATGAGCTGCTACTGCACCTTTCCATGGACTAAGATGGCATTGTCTGAGCACGTTGCTTGCACTTGTACTTGTTTGATAGACTCCATGCTTAAAATCAGTAATTATTTTCCTGGCCGGGAAGTAAACAAGAAAAAAAGAAAAGAAAAAAAAATTAAAGGAAGGCAATTGGTAGCAAGCTTTAAGGGTCATCACAGTATTTGCGTCCACTTTGATATTTTACAATGGCTTTAATGCCGTGCAATTATGGACTTGTTTTAAGTCTTCTCATTTTCTCTAAGCAGTCCACCTCACATTTTAAACATCTGCAGTAGTTCTAGCAATGAAACCAGGGCTATTGTAGCACTGCAATCTCTAAAATTGCAGTGATTTTCGGTTGGATAGTGATCCCTGTACATCTGGAAGTGTAGGTGTTGCCCTCAGGGAGCTTTATTTGGTGTAATTTCCTCCTTGGGAACAGGACACAATGGGATCACAGCTTTTCCTAGTCTCAGCTGTTGAGCAAATCTGTGTCAGGCCTAGTAGCAAGTGCTCTTTTCCCCTTGATCAGCTGGGCTTTGGTCTTTGCTGAGTTGAACGTTGTTCACTAAATGAATAGCTCTCAGAATGCAAAGTTCACCTGTTATCCATCCATTTAGGAAAATTGAGAGTTTTTAATCTTTTGTACTCTGCATTCAAGGGATGAGAGAGAGGAAAAAAACAGCTAAATGTCTCCATTTAAATGTAAATTTTGACTTTTCAAGTCTGACAAAGTGGGGTGTTTGTTTTTATAAACAATATATATATATAAATAAAAGCCGTGGGATTGAAAGAACAAAACGCTGCTCTCGTTGATATTTTTCCTAAATAGTAATCTTTGCTCTCATCATGCCACATACTTTTTATTTTGTTGTTTCTCTTTGCTTTAAAACTAATTTTGCTGTGAGAACAAGAGCAGAAGATCATTAGGAGGAAATGCTCTGGCACTGGCTTGTGCAGAGAAAACATGCCATCTGCCTAATGTGCTTCATCTTGTGTCAGGCTAAGATGTGTTGTTTGGGTTTAACGTGCCAGTCACTAGCCTAGAAAGAGAGCAGACAGCATATCCCAGCCAGGGCTCCAAATCCTTCCTGCTTTTCAGGGGTAGAGGGATATGATACAGGCCACAAAATTTTGGACAGAAGATGCATCACCTACCATGTCCTCACATGAGGGTCCAAGGGGCATTTCTGCAAGGTACAGAAGTAGTGTGGGTTATATTTTTCAGCCTTCATCATATCACAACCTAAGATGTAAAAGCAAAGACTCATCCTCAAAGTGGGTTTTTTGGGGGGTCTGGCTGGTGCACCATCAGTGGCCAGGTTCAGGTATTGGACAGGACCACCTTCTTTAGCAAATGTTTCCTCTTCCAGTGACAACAATCATTTCTGATAGATGGATGGTGCATGTCTCAGCTGGGTAAATGTAGCTGGTCGTATTTTGTTACACACTGTGTAATAAAGACTTTAGCTTATTTTTTTTATTAAGAAAAGACGTTGGCAGACAGCTTTAAATGTCTGCCTAAGGACAAAATGAACTGAGTTTTGTAGATAGCTGGGTTTTTTTTCCTTAATAAATAAATAAATGGAAAGATTTTTATGTTGATAATAAAAATAACTAATGCAGAGCTTCTTCCACTAGTGCCTGGAGACATGGACAGATGTGGGATTTTGAAGGGATAAAGAATTGAAATCTGTTGGCAGGTAGTTGCTATGAAAATGCCTATCCTTTCTGCTTCTTATTACAGACCAATATTCAGCAAATGAAGAGTCTCTGAGAAAGTTAATGATGACAGGATCAGGTTCCAACCATCAGAGATAGCAGCAACCTCCTTCCCTCAGAGAAACAAAGTAAAAGTGTAGCTCTGGACTTTCTTCGACTCACAGTGTGGTGTGTGGGAGTGTGGAGGGGAGGAAACTGTCAGGGAAATATGGAAAAACACAGCAAGTTCACCAAAAGTTTGCTTTGCCCATGAGTTTTCTGCCAAAGTTTTGTGCAAGACTTTGCTGTGCTGCTGTTGCGTAGAGTTGGTTCCTGCCTTGCTGTGTGGTCTGTGGTTAGCGTAAGAGGGTAAGCCTTGTTTTCTCACTTCTGTCCTCCAGATTCTCTTCCTCACTCCACTGCAGAGGGAGTGAGTGGCTCTATGGGGCTTATCTGCCTGAGAGGGTTAAATCACAATATTGTTCACAATGCTCAACCTGAAAACCATCAGTGATGATACAACATTTAGGAGAGCAAAGATTAAATGTTCATCTGATTTATTTACAGTTCAGAGCAAATTGCTTTGTTGTCCATTACAGACAGCTACAACAGATACAGAGGAGAAGGATGAAGACAAGTTTGAAACATTTGTACTTAGAGATGCATTTTTACACACAGACATCCTTATAAAGGTGAATATATACACATATAGAGAGAAAAGCATGCAGAAACTGCTGAAGTCTCTAAGTCAACCATTGATCATGTGGGTCAGCTGCTGCTCTCTAGGGTGGGAAACATCCTTCTTCTGAGTCCTACCATACCTCTGTTAGGTATGCCCTGGTGGGTCCTCTTGAGATTGTCATTTATTTTCTGCAGCTCTGAGCTGAATCTTGAGTCCCTGATCTTCTGTGAGAACTGAATATTCTTTCTGTTTGAAACAGTAAAAAAATAGTGGTCCCCAGGATGTGCTTGCAGGGGAGACATTGTCTTTGAGATGTTGTGACTCTTCTTACAGGCACAGTTACCTGTCCTGCTGTTTGACAGGAAGAGCACAAGGTGACATGGCCTGCAGTAATACCACAGAGCCACAGAACGGTTTGGGTTGAAAGGGATCTTAAAAATCATCTTGTTCCTGTACCCTGCTATGGGCAGGGACACCTTCCACTATCCCATGTTGCTCAGGACCCCATTAAACCTGGCTTTGAACACTCCCAGGGATGAGGCATCCACAGCTACTCTGGACAACTTGTGCCAGGGCCTCACCACCGTAGCAGTAAATAATTTTTTCCTAGTATTTAATCAAATCCTGCTCTCTTTAAGTTTGAGCCATTTTCCCTTGTCCTTGCACTACCTGTCCTTGTCATAAGTCCCTCTCCAGCTTTCTTGTCACCCTAGGAAGGTACTGGAAGGTGCTGTAAGGCCTCCCTGGAGGCTTTCCTTCTCCAGGCTGAGCAACCCTAGCTCTCTCAGCCTGTCGTTATAGGAGAGGTGCTCCAACCCTCTGAGCATCTTCATGGTCTCCTCTGCAGTTCTGTGTCATTTTTATGTTGGGGGCCCCAAAACTGTACAGAGGTGAGGTCTCAATAATCCCCTCCCTTGACCTACTGGCCAAGTAGGAGTAGGAGAATATTGGAGAAAAAAGTTTCAGATACAACTGATGCTGATAAAATACAACTGATGCTGATAAAAGGCCCTGGAAAAGGCATGCTATGTTGTGCTTTCAGTTGCAATGGCAGACCCTTCCACAGTGTCCATCACATTTTAGCTTTTATAGCACTGTGCAGACCATAAATACTGCTAGATGTAAAGCTCAGAGAAAACATCCCACAGTTTGGTACAAAATGTTATGCTGAGCTATCTCTGAGTAGGAGAAAGCCAAGAAAACCTGTTCTTCCCATTGTGGATGAATCATGGGTCAGCAAGACAATACCTGGGTCAATTCTGTTTCGTATTTGCATGCCATCCCTCCCCTCAGCATTTATGTCTGCTGTATAGTCCTTAATCTCTTTTGGTGTCACTGTGTTCTTGTTTATCAGCTTTCACTTTTATCTCTTCCTCGCTGTGCTTGCTGTTCCCCCTGAGTACAAGGCAGGAAAAGAAAGGCTCAGCCTGCAAGGGAGCAGAGTGAGACTAATGACCATGGGCAGTCTCTGCCTGTGGCCAGGCTGTGCCAGGAGGGTGAGCAGAAAGAGCTGGTTTGTCTTCCAGCTGTCAGTCCCCTGGTAAAGTGTGTGCACAATGTCCATCCACAACCTTTCTGTCTTCTCAAGAAAGTGGAAACCCTCCTAACCTTTGAATGACACTTGTGGTGTTGTTTCTTTCCACCTGACTGAGCAGATTTGCAGTTTGCATCCAGGTATGGGGTTTTTGCTTCTTGCTCCATGCAGATCTAGGTAAAATGCAAACCACCCTTAAAGGTGCTCTACTAGGCCCAACTAATCCAGTTTTCTGGGTATGTTCTGAGTAGGTGGGAAAAGGCACTCGGGGGCCTGCTTAAGATATTTTACATTTGTACAATGGACCTTTCCCTTTGATGTCCAGCTTACAGTTCCCATTGTTTTAGGGCTTGTTGAGCTGAAAGCTTTAGATAGATCAGGATCTACCTTAGAGTAATTTATCTAATCTCTTTTTAGAGATTTAGTTTAAATGTGGAAATACACATTTCACCACAAATCAACAGAAGTCTCCTTCTGCAGCATAAATTAAGGTGTAATTGGAAAATAAGAACAGTGATGTTGCATCAAACCCAAGGTCTATTTGGCTCAGAATCTTAGTGCTGATGCTAAGGGATAGACTAAGAAGAGAGCAAAGCTTCTGATAATGTGTAGTTTGGGGATTTTCTGTTCAAGGAGTTGTGCTCACTGCTTTGAGTGTAATAACAAAATTTTTCTTTGAATTTATCTAATTGATCTTTATATTCACCTGTGTTTTGGCCAAAATTAGGTGGCAGTGAGTGCTGCAGTATAAGCTAATTTAAAAAACACTTCATTTTGTTTGCCTTTGGTCTTCTGCCTGATGACTTTATATTCTGCCAGCTGCTGCTTATTTAGTAAAAAATAGTGAATAATGATATATATTATTTGAGAGACTAGAGAAACTGGTAGTTAAAGAGCTTGATTTGCCTACTCACAATTTGTCCAACTGCAAGAGTACCTAGGAAATTAGGGGATAGGGAGCCATAACTCCTAGCCATTGTTTTTAGTCTACCACTCTTTGCCTTTGTAATTAGAGGAGAGGCAGGCAATGTCTTTGGGCCTTATTTATGTACTTGTAAAGTCTGTGCTCCTTGGTCCAAGGGCTCTGCAGAGGTATAATTAAAAGTTAGTGGTAAAACACAAAGCTATTAATACTGCTATGAAGTGAATAGTTGAACAGGAATTCTTGACCTTAATATAGTTGCAGCATCTAAGCAGCAATTAATGATGCCTGAAGACATTAAATGACTTGTGTATTGTCACACAGCAAGCAAGTGGCTGTCTAAGGAACAGCACCAAGGCATGCTCAAAACTTCAATACAGCTACTGGGAGCATTTCAGCTGAGAGAACCTTCACAACCAGACCAGAGCTAAATTTAATTATCCAGTGAAAACATGGCCATTTAGATATTTCTCTTTCATAACCTAATTTTCTTCCTTTAATTATAGGAGGATAAGTAACATTTACTGCCTCAGCTTCTCTCTGCCTTTCCTTTACTCTCACTTTCCCTCTTGCTTTCTTTCTTTTATTCGTTCAGTCTCTTTTATAGTAGGATTCCTTTCCCCTCCTAAAAAGCTGTAGATTCTTTTGCCACTTGTCTTTTCTGAAGAGCCCTCTTTCTGTAGAGCCAGTGCTGTTCAGTAGCAGAGGAGTGAGCAAGGTAGGATTTCTAAAGCTTGTTCTGTGGGTCATCTGGTGGTGACACATAAGTGGTGTTTGAGATGGGCAGAGCCAAGTGAAACCAGCAAAACTTGGGGTGAGGTAAATGCCCCAAGACCCTCTTCAGTCCCACTGCTTTTTTCTAACAATTCAGGCAAGGAGAGATTTCAGAACTTGTGAAGGTCAAAAAGCAGTGGTGCTGAGTGTATGTGCAGGTTTGCTTCATATGAGGGACAGAGGAACGAGGAGACAGAACAAGGGCTGTCCTTCTTCAGACTCAGTTTTGGCTTGAGGTCAGACCTAAATCCATAAGAGTGTATTTTCTAGTTCATAATCATTTAGGGTAAAAATTATACAAGAATTGTTCATGCAGCTGAGCCAAAAGTCTTGTCTAAACTTGATCTGGGCCTTAACATTGTCTCTTTGGCACCTCTCTAATTTAATATGCATTTGAACAGAAGTGGCTTCTTGATAGAGCCTTTCACCTCCAGGTCACCCTTTCAAATCCAATTCAGGCCTGTCATGACCAAATGTTGCTGCCATCTGACGACTCTTCTGTGTCCTGTGTGAATTGCTGGCCTCAGTCCAGGGGCTGGTGGACAGGTGCCTGAATTGCAAAAAGTGCCAGAGCTGACACTAACTGGACGTCTCTGCAGAGGGGTCAGGGTGAATCAGCCTGGCAGATGAATTAACACTTAACTTGTACACTGTGATGCTTTGTATCTTCAAAGTGCTTTACAGACGTCAGCTAACCCTCAGGAGGTGTTGTTATCTGCACTGGCAGGTGAGAGAAGCAAGCAGATAACAAGCCAGGATCAGAATATGCACGTTGCTGACCTCCCACTCTGAGGCCAGGACTCTGAGTTTAGCTCCTTTTGGGGTGACTGATGGGCACACCAGAGCAGGGTTCAAATTCCTGTTCTTCTGTGGATAAAAGCATCCCTTACTTTTTAAGGCAGGCAGGAAAGCAGTACCTTCCATGGGCTTCCATCCTTTTGCTGAACCTTAGAACAACAGAGGTCTCTTCTCCATCCACATTAAGACTTCAGGGAGTCTTGTCAGGTTACTCCTACCATCAAGAGTAATTATTATTTATCATTATTTACCATGAAATAGGGTTGGTAAATAGTTACTATTGAATAGCAATTGGGTTGGAGTGGTTCGTTCTGAGAGACAACAGCTCCTGGAATATCATTGAAATTCTGAAGAAAATGCTTGAGGTGTTATAAAGGATTGCTGGAAGGCCATGCAGAGTTAGTGGCACATCAGTGTTTGCAAGCTGCTTCTGCAGGGACACTTAAAAGGCATTGTCAGACTGTAAAGGTGTCTACAGAAAAAGCAAAAATTGTCTTTTGTGCTTTGTATCAGTGCAAACAAGAGTGGTTCTAAACTGGCATGTTCCTTTCTCTGGAAGCAAGACCAGAAAACCTTTTTTTCTTAAGGTTTTTAAAAATAGTAACTCCCTTTCCCTACTATTAATTTCTTGTGTAAAATAATTGCTGTTTTTTCCATGGTGTTTACAGAGGTGAATGAGCAGGTGGTCCATGAGATGGTGAATGGAAGGAGAAAGATGTTGTCCCTATGGTTACAAAAGGGGAGTGCTATAAATCTGAAATAGTGCCTCTAATAAGGCATGGCTTGCATTGTCTGAAAAAACTGAGGATGATTCTGTAGGACTAACTTGTCAAAGGTTGTATAATGGATAGCAGAGGAAAATGTGGAAGTATTTAATGGTTTTGTGGGGTGGTGGTGGAAATATGGGGAGAAGGTAGAGGTAAGAAAAGTAATTTGGGTAAAATTCATCTTACCAGGCATCCAAACCCAGACATTTCAAGCTTGAAAATGTGTGCCATATCCAGACAGTTTGAGTTCCACCTCATGTACCCTTAGAGAGTCAGAAGGAGACAAGTGTCACACATCTCCAAAGAATGATTCAAAGCACTGGGCAGAATTAAATTGGGCTGAAAAGGGAAGGAGTGGTTCTTTGTAGCTGAATGTGGACTGTTGGCCATGGGATGCTGAATGATCAGTTTTCCTTCATTTTCCTAAGGAGCACATTGTGCTCCTGTGTTTTCTGGTGTCGCCACTCTAAGTGTTGCCAAAATAACTAATCCTGAGGTAACGATGTGTTTATGTCAAAAGGGATGTCTTGGAGACACATGGAAAGTTTTCTTTTGAGGAATTTTCTTCTGAGAAATACCTGAGGAAGCAGCAAAGAGCTGTTCTTCTGGGAATTTCTGAATGTCTTCTGAATGAAAAGGGGCAAACTCCTTCTGCTGAGCCAGCTATTCAATGTCCATTTACTCCAATCTGTGGTTTAGCAGCAAGATTACAAGGTCTGCCTTGAGGCTGTTCCCTTCCTTGCAACAAATGACAGTCCATGGTTTTAGCAGCTTGTATAAAACATTGCAAGGAGTTTATCCCATCCCCTGTATGAAATATTGGAGTGGAGAAGGCTTTTGGATGCCTCTCTCTCTAAACCAATTGCTATGCCCGAGAATGAATAAAATCCATATTGAAGTGACAGCTGGTGGACAGAGCTGGCTTCTTCCTGCATCACTTGTCCCTCTGGTGGCTCGTGTTCTGGGCTCAATGCACATTTATCCTTTTATTATGGCATTTATGGACTTCTATTTATTTATTTATTGAACCTCTGTTTTCTTAAGAGTCATAATTGCACTGTTCAAAATCTAAGTTTGGTCATATCAGCACTAGCTAATAACATAGTTCTCTCCTTTTACTCTTTAATTACTGCCCTTCCAAAGGCATTCGGTGAAGGAAATAAAAATTGTGAGACAGTGAGAATATATTTTCTCAAAACTTTCCATGCCATCATGAACCAGCTTCTGTACTCCTTTAACTGTTTCCTCTCTTGACAATGAGAGCTATTTTTCTTAATTCATGATTTCTTTCGTTTTCACCATCCCCTAATTTATATGTATAATTCTCAAGCTGACAGAAACTTCAGACTGACTCAGTAGAGCAGTGGAAAGTGCACAACAATAGGGATTCAAATGAACTTTAGAGCAGAAATATGTCTGCTTGTTTATTTATGCTGGGTTTATGTGGTAAGTGGCAAGAAGAGATAAAACCACTCTTTTCAAGGGAGAGAATCTTGTTTTCCAAAGAAGTGGGGTTCAGTCATTGTCAGTCTAGTAAGTGATTTCTGTCTTGAGACTCAGAGAAAAGAAAGACCAAATCTGCCTTTGTTTTCTGGAACTCTGTGACCTGGGTCATCCAGGTAATTACAGCTTTACTTAAGAGACAGTGTGAAGAGGAAAGCTCTGCCACTGCTTGTAAGCACAAAGAAAAGACACTTGAGAGAATTAAATTGCATGATGACTTTTAGAAGGCATCTGAATCATTTTGCATTCCACCTCTAAAGCAGAAAATGATGAGTTTAATATCATACTGTAGGATGTACCTGGTAAGTCTCTCAGAAGGCAGCTGTGGCATCCAGAGTTATTTGAGCTTAGTTATTCATTATCTTCTGCATAAAGGCTAAAGAAAATGTGACTATGAGACTTTGAACCACGTCTAAATTTATTCCCCCTCTCACTTGCAGATGCTGCAGCAAGAGAAGCCCCAATGGGGGTGTTTTGTGGTGTGTAGATACTGGCAGATACCCTTGGGGTATGACAGCAGATAGCAGTGGGTTATGTGTGTTTGCATGTGCTCATGTAAATGCAAACACATGTTTATTTACTTCATTCTCCCACTAAAGTTTTCCTGTCTCCAAGAGCAACAATTTCAGAAGGTCACTTCTCTGCTGACTTTGCTGAAATTGCCATCAGTAGGTGACATTATGCATTTCATAAAATGTTAATTCTGTGATCCTACCTGAGTTGCTGGAGATCAGTAATTACATCAAAATCTTCCAGAGAACCTCAACTGAAATACAAAACTTTATTCCCTTGTTTAAATTTGTGGGGGAAACAGCTCCTACATGTGAAGCACCTATGAATATGTATGACTCTAAAGAGGAAGAAGAAATATCATTATTGCTCAGGAGCATAGCATAATCCTTGTGAAGCTTGCTTGCAAACAAATTGTCTGCTGCTTGGTCTACTACTTGAGGCACGAGGTGGCAAACTTTTAATGTCCCAGTGACTGGGCTGTTATTGTCCATTTTAAGGCCACAATAACTTTGTGTCTGGGAATAAGAGGACTTTTTCCATTAAGAAGTCATGTGTTATATCAACAATGCACTGAATTATTTTGTTCTGTAATGGAGAATGCTCAACATGTTTCCCTTTGATAAAGTAATGAATGTGAGGAGAAACGTGGAACACTGAAATGCTGTTCTGCTCACACGCAGCAGTGTCTGGAAGTAGCACATCTAACTGGCAATTACTCTAGCAATGTTTAAAAACATGCTGAATAGGATGGACACTTGCAAGTTTGGACTAAATTTAGTGCACAGGAATATGTGAAATAGAGAATTCTATAAATTCAGTTGGAGGCTAAGGAACAAAGACCAGAAAAAAAAAAATAAAAAAAAACCCAAACCAGTTGAATAGTCATTGTGGGCTAACTTAAGAAATTACTTTTTAATTGTCTTGAAACAGTTGACATGAAAAATGTTTTTGAACACTTGTTTGGGTGATGAGCTACCTCTTTAATGTCACAGCTTCCAAATAAGGGATCTGGAAGCTTAATCTTTAGGTGAAGGTGACATCTGTGAAGGACACTGTTCCCTCACAAATAACCATTGCAACCAGATTACTTGAAAATGGTTTTGATGAACAAAAAAGATCTTCAAAAAATTTCAGCACACCAGGAGACTTTGTAATATTCTCTGTGACACTTCTACCAACAATTTTTTTTGATTGAGGGTCATAGGAGAGTTTAGAAAATACTCCAGGGACACTGGATAACTTGATAATTGAATACTAAGCTGAGGCTTAGGTCAGTCATGTTCTGCAGGAGAATTTCTTGCTGGGTATCTTATGGAAAATTATCTTAGTAATCTGTGTCTCTGCACCTCTGTTTGTGGCCACCTTCTTTTGGAAACAACTTGAAAACGATGAATGAATAAGTAACACAAATCCTGCAGATTACACCAGTGATTTTATTTGTCTTAAGTCACAAATTATTCCAGTCTATTGCTGTATATCTCACTGTGCTTCTCAATTACCTTATCTTAGTAACTGTGTTCCTATAAAAGAATTCTGTCTGGTTGTTCTAAAATAAGTATGACTTAGGTCACTGACTTCTGTGTGAAGGACATTCATGCTGTACAAATACCCAGTTTAACTAGATTATCTGCTCACTTCATCAAATCACTGTTTTGAGACTCTACAACATGTTCTGTTTTATGGTGATATGCCAGTGTGCATCAGATCTCATCAAATTCTGTTTGTGACAGGGAAATTATCTCATGAAAATAGTATTACTTAATCTTGGTTTTTAATTTCTGTATGCTTGGAGAGGAAGAAAATCCTGTGTGGTGTTTCATCCTGTCAATGCTAATCTTTCTCCTCTGTGCTGTATCTCCAAATAGCAGATGTGTGCTTTATTGCAGGGCTGGTCCTCTATAGCACAGCAGAACGTTTTGGCAGGAGCAAACAATTTATTGTATTAGAGTCAAACACAATCAAATGTTCCCTTCCCTATGAAGCATGGTCAGATATTGATATTGCATTAGCTAACATTTTAACATAGCAGAGGCTTAATAAGATACATTATTACTCTCTCTAGGCTGTTTAATTAAACTAAACCGTGGCTGTGGGTTATACATTGGTTTTCTGCCAGGAGGAAGTAAATCTGTATTATATTAGTGCCACATACCAAATGATGTTCTCCCCCATCAGAAGGGCTGACACTGCTGTGACATGAACTGCACAATCCAGCCTGCCTTCCTGTTACACTGAGAACACAGCTCAGAGTTCTCCAGCAGCCAGAGCAAGCTTTGTGTGCAGGAGGGAATTGTGGCTGCAGAGCTTCCTGCTGTGTTTCAGTACAGGGAGAAGCATCAGCAGCATCGTGCTGCCAACAGTGCTCTTCTCCCTCCCTCTGATGAGGCAGGAACATCTGAGCTCTGGGCACCAGGACACCTCCAATGGCCCCATGCTGGCCAGGTGACAGGGGTGGGCTTCTCACATCATTTGTTCAGGTCCAGAAGTTGTAAGAATTTGGAGAAAGTGGGCATCTGCCCTGGTATCACTCTTTAGTGCCATCCACTGCTGTTGATGGCATGGTATGCAGTGATCCAGGTGAACATTCCTTCTTTCCCACTGATGCCATGGGAAGGGTATGGGAGGAGCAGGCACTTCTGTGCTAAGGGGTCCTGTTCTCTTAAAGCAAGAGTTGGTGCAGATTCCTGTAGGGAGCTACAAGCAGAGAGGCGTTCCAGGCACCTGCTTTGGAGAGTTGTTCTGTTGAGTTACTGCTAGAAAGCAGAGGAAGGCAAAACATTTGCAGTATTTCTCCTTATACAGAGAAATAAACTGCATAGGAACTACTGGAGACTTTTTTACACAATTTTGAGCCTGTTTCACCTGGCAGAAGGGAACATCAGCATAATTCAATGCAGAACTGTGCAGAGATGGCAAAGCTATACCCAAATAACCATGCTCTAGAACTGGAAGGTGCATATTTTTATCACTGGCAGTAAGCCCTGTATCACAATGAAGGATGTTTTGGCTCCATTTTGCACAGTGTCCTGCGCAAAATGTTCCAATATTCTCAAAAAAAGGTAAAGAAATGTCTGTCATGGTCCTTTGTTGTATTTCACATGCCTCCACAGAGAGGCAGGAATGGTTGGGTGCCTCACAGTGAGATCTTTAGCACTGGCTCCCTGATGCTGGCACCATGGATGGGTTGAAGAATGGCAGGACTGGATTTATGGGAGGCTTCACCTGCATAACTCAGTTATGATTTATCTCGTGCTGAATGTTTTGTTGTTGTTGTTTTCCCTCAACAGAAGATTAACCTGGAGTTCTATATCGACATCCATGCCCACTCCACCATGATGAATGGCTTCATGTATGGGAACATCTTTGAAGATGAGGAAAGATTTCAGCGACAGGCTGTTTTTCCCAAGCTACTCTGTCAGAATGCTGAAGACTTCTCTTATGTAAGTCATGTTTTCCTTAATTATTTTTCCTAGGTTTTTTGGTTTTTTTCGTTTGGTGGATTTTTTTGGGGGTTTTTGTTTGTTTTTTTTTTCCTTATGATAAATCTCTGGCATTATTTGACTGAGTGAACTTTATTTCAGTATGAATGAAAGGCTACTTAAAAAAATTATTATTAGCTACCATCTTCCCTCTTATACTTACCTTATCCAGCACTGGTAAGTTGTGATCTTATATATGTCATCGGACACATGAACAAAAGCAGGTTTTTCATCTTCTGTTTAACAACCTTTGGTTCTGAATTACTGAAACACCCTGTTTTTCTCAGATCTTTTGTCTTTTGATCAACTGAATCAACTTTATTGTTCCATTGTTTATATTAATTTGTCAAAGATTTTATTTGTACACTCTAAATAATAATATGCAAATAGGAAATAGCAAATGGAAATAAAATTAATTGGCTTCAAAGAAAAGGTTAGATAACATCTGTTGAAAGTTGTGGCAAAGGGAATGTATACTTTTGAAATTGATATTACCATAGAAAACTGTTCCACAAGAGGATTTACAATTGCCCAATACTTACAATGTGGAGAGTGGGAAAGGGGAAGTTGGGTTCAAGGAACAGCTTGTTCTTTCCCAAGGAGACCTCAGTGATTGAGTTTCTGGTCTGCACCTGGTTGTTTCAAAAACACAGTACAGGTAAGGGGCATCCACAGATCACAGCAATGAAAACCTGCAATTGATAGGAGTTGAGAGATTCTGTGCTCAAGTGTGGGATTTCTCTCTGCTACTGTGGGAGTTTAAGTGTTCCTCTTAGCACAAGCCTTGGTTGACAAAGGGAAAATCTTTGAGAAGGTAAGATAGGAAATAGAAGCCAATAGCTTAATAAACAGCACAGTCTCTCCCTTTTGACTCTCGAGCCCAGGGTTCCACCCAGGTACTACTGGCATGGGGTGCATTCAGCTTCCCCCTGACATCCTGCCGGTCTCTTGAGGCTGGAAGCTTTTCCTCTGCCATCCATCCAGGCCATTCTTCCCAGGGCAGCTGAGCAGATAGAAGTGTTGGAAAAAGGGAGAGCCACAAAGTGTCTGACAGGTGTGAAGTGACCACATGGCCCCAGGTAGGAAGGTCTGTTTTCTTGTTGCCAGCTCCAGCTGTGTGGGTTATGTGACTTGTTGGAAATATCAGGTGAAGAGAGGAAAGGAATCCAGAATTGGGGGAGAGAAATATGCTGAAGACTTAAAACAGTGTATGTAAATATGCCCTACTGCCTGCTCAAAGGGAAGGGGGGAAGTGCATCGTTAACATTACCAGGCTGGTGTTTGAAAGTGTGGGAATGGACCACTGTTGTTACTAATGAATTTTCCAAAGCTTCAGGAGGTCTCATTTACATTGTATGCTGCTGCGGCCATTTGTTGGGATTATAATACTTCAACAGCAGCACTTCAAGTGAAAACTGGCGGCTGCATGAAGTGTTGTCCATAATTGACTAGCTCCATGTCTTCACACAGCACAGAGACAATGTTCCATTATGTTATCCATTGACAGTATCATTGAAAAGATTACTCTCCTTAAAGCATCTGTCAACCTTGATTGATTTACAAGGGACAAAGCACTGAAAAGGTTTGAAGTGCGGGTACAATTTTTGCCACCGTTTAGCATACATAATGGTTCTCCTTTGATGTCAAAAGCTCATCTTCTATTAATAATGCAGAGGGCTTTTGAATGCAGGCTACTTGTATGGAGTTCCACACTAATAACCTACTTGCTGTGAAATGGGATTCACTTTGGAGAAGCAGTCATTTGGGTTTTACATGTTCGGAATGAATCCCAACTCAAAGGGATTTCTTTCAGTGCTCTGCATGATTGCAGCTGAGCCCGGCACGGGTTAGGGAAGGCAGGCAAATCCTAGTCTGCTCCTCCAGCCAAGAATCTGGCAGGAATCACACAGCCAGATGCAAAGGAGCATGAACAACAAGCCTAGGATGATGCGATCAAATGCCTTGTGCCGTTTTGTCTGGCAACCTTCTATTAATATACTTTAGAGTGCATTTCATGCCTGGGCTGCTTTCTTCACCTGTCATTTCCAATAGGCCTTTTTATTTACATGACAGTATCCAAGGGAGATTGGTGATTAGAGTAGGGGATGGGTAGGGGATTTGTACCCACACGCCTGTTATGGGACCAAAGGAGAGTCACCCGGTGTCTCTGTGCCCTGTCTGTTGAGCAAAACATGTGACCCTGCAGCTCTCTGGAAGGCTGACTGTGGTTCACAGGCATAAGTTGTGAAAGGGACCAGAAATTCCTCATTTGTACATGACTTCAGAAAACAGAGCCCTGCCTTTGGTTTAGCTGTCAACGTGTGAAAAGGAAAGTGAAAGAAGGGCCAGGATGTTTTGCTCCCAGATAAATACATGTGACATTCTTGGGCAGCTGCCTGGGCAAAAGGGACAAAATCTGTAAGGAAAACATTTTATATTTTCAATGTTTTAGAAGGATATTTTTAAGCACTGGGGAGTAAATATAATCCATATGAAAGCTCTAACAGTGAAAGCTGGCATGCTCTTTTGAAAGGCTGACTCATTGCATTTTAGGAGCAGCTGTTGACACCATGTCTGAGCGCATTTCACATCAGCCATGGCTTGGAGTAGTTGCAGTTTTTGTAGGGATGTTCTTCATTTGACCTTTCTTGTTTGGGAGAGTGGATTAGTCATAAGGACCAGACACAAGCATTTGAGCATTTCAAGAAGCTGCTAGTCTTAGGGGTGGCTAATATTGACCTTAGTGACAGTATGAGAGGAGACCATCTGTTCTCTCTGGTTCATTTAAAAGAAACAACTGCAGTCATTCTTGGGTGGCTTTATCACTTTGCAAAGACTGCTTTTCTTTTCAGTTAAAGGATAAAGACCAGCCAGAGGTACTTGGCCTGATCTGATCAGTTTGTTGTTTTGGTGTTTTTTTTCCTTTGGACTCTGAACTGGTGGCACTGGGGATACATTTGAGTTCTCAATTAATTTTCTTGTATTCAACCTCCTAGCAGAGAACCTTCCTTAGAAACACTGTTTGACCTTTGTGTGCCAGGGTTAGCTAAAGACCCTGATAAAAAATGGGGTCCCATTATGCTGGGTAACTGCTGAGAAAGTCCACAACCCTAAAAGCTTCCAGTCATGCTGAGAAAGAGATAGAAAGTGGGTAAGAAATTATTTGCTTGAAGAAGTTGGAGAATAAAACTCGCATGTCCCAAGTGCCAGTGTTGTTTCTTTGTCAGCAGTTGCCTGTTTTATATCTTGCTCACACTCAGGGGTGACGTCTCTAGAAAACAACACGCCCAATTCCCTTTAGGGAAGCGTGTTGTTAACTCCAGTGCCATAACACTGTGACCTAAAACATGTTTTAGAGACTATCATTGTCTCAGCAATATAAGAAGATGCAGATACGGAATGATTTGCACCAGTACTTTGTGTGGTAGTGGTTTGTCCAGTTGCTTGTTTTTAGTTTGGATATCAAACACCAAGTAATAAAGAAAAACATTTTAATCTCTTTATATCTTCTGTAGCCTTTCTTTCACCCACAAACTCCAGGTCTGCTGTTCTCATTTTCACAGCATCCCCCCATCCAAGCTTTCTTAGGGAAGAAGTGTTTGTTCCAGCAAACCTCCTTCATTCTACCTTTGGCAGCCTCTCCAGGCTGTTATGATTTACCCTGCTGGATACCTCCCTCTGAAGGCAGTGTTGGTGCAAGTGCCTGAGGCAGTAATATGAACACTGAATGATCAAATCCCAATATTCTGTTCTGAAATAACAACAAAACAGCTTTGTGTTGCATATGGCTGGACATGGAAGGGGAAGCAGTAGAAAAGTTGCCTGGAATTTATCCTGAAGTAAAATCCATACTCAGTTGCATCACCACTTCCTGAGAGCCTCTCTGCCGTTTTGGTAAAAAAAAGACTCTGGTCCCAGAAAGGCATAAGCTGGCTGTGTTCAGGTAGGTTTTGTTAACATCATGCAAGCTTAACAGATCTACTCTAAAATCTCTTAAAACCTGAGCACAACAAATGATCCTGCCTCCTTTTTTGTGGTCTTGTACCAAGGCATAACCAAGAAGACAAATACAGCTATTATATACTTTAGCACCCCTCTGGGATGCATTTCTGCTTGCTGCTTCTTGGATGTGTTGCTCCATAAATTTATTTATTTATTTACTTACTTATTTTTTTTTATTATTTATTTATTCTGGAGGCTGGGTGAGCCAAAACAGGAAATGTGGTTTTGGTGGCACAGGGAACAGACTGTAGGGACTGTCCTCAGTGTTACAGGCTTTGGTCTCACAAGGACTCTGTCTTTTGGAGAGCCTCAGTGAAATGAAATTGTTCCATTATGTTGTGCTGCACCAGTTCACCCCTCCTTGTATAGGGAGGATTGAATTTGTATTGAAAAGAAAAGGAGGGGGGGGGAAGTGTTGGAACAAATGGATTTTCTTTCAGTACCTTCTTGCTTTTTGTTTGTGCATATAGAAGTCGACAGTCCCTTCTCTGTACCCACACAGGTAGAAATTTAGAATGTACACAGAAGAAACAAGTTTTCATAGCAATTTTATGGTGTATTTTCCAAGACCATCATTACTCTTCCCTAATGTCAGCACGCTGGGAGCAGGTGACAGCCTCCCAGAGCAGCAGCAATGAAAGGAGCTGCTGTAGATTCTCCTGCAAGCTGCCTCTCCTGCAGAGCACCACAAATTCCCTCAGGCAGGACAAAGTGTGCTGTGAAGGAAGGACAGGAAGGTAGTTAAGAAACTGGACACCCATTCACCTGGCAGGATATCTTTTTGGGTAATACCTTTTTAACCACATGATATTTTAACATGTATACAATAAAACTCTGGCTCAGAGAACTGTCCTGGAGCAGTGAGGGAGCCAAGAAGGAGTGTGAGCAACTGGGAGCAGCATCCTGTCCCACCTTAGGAAGGTTGTGATCCCCTGACTTAGGCCTGCAAGTGAGGAGAACTTCTCTTTGCCATGGAGCAAACCCCTTTTTATGCAGTCATTCAAAGCAACTGGGTGCATGATGGCTGTATTTTCCTTTTTGCTTCTCATTGTCCTAGTTTTCTGTCATTTGTATAAATGATTATGAAAGCACTCCCAGGAGACCACGTTCACTCTCATAAAAGTATTGTAAAGAGAAGCATTGCAGGCTATTGCTAGAGGCTATTTTATTGTATATTTTGAGGAAACGTCTCGTTTTCTACTGACAAATGGAGAAAGTGAGAACTCCAGGGACTTGAGTTATTTTCTAAACAGTGTGATTATTCTGTAGAGCTTAGACTAGGAAATGCCACCACTGGCATCTTTGGGGGGGATGTGTTCTGAGAAGCAGAAGCAGCTACTAGTAAAAAAAATGGGGGAAAAGCAGAACCTTTCCTTCATTATTAACCTGAGGCATTTTCAGATCCCCTATTTGTGTGTATCACTGGTCACAACTTGGGTTGGATTTTAAAAGGGAGGGAAGTTCCAAAGTAACTCTGGTTAATGGTGACAGGATAATGTTTGAATAGGTGACATTGACACTTGTGGTTAAGTGAACTTCTGGTGATGGGGAGACACAGACTCACTGAAGGAGAAGCTGATAGGACCCGAGGTAGGATGTTTGGGGATACAAAAACATGGGTATGTGTGTTCAGGATGGTAGTGTAATATTCATTTATAACAGTAGTAACAAGGAACTCTGAGGTTTGCTTTCAGGATGGCATAGAATCTGCCTCCTCCTCTTGTTTTTTCCAAGTGTGCTGTGATGGGCTGCCCAGCTCTGTAGGGAAACCCTTGTCTGGCTCTGTGAAGGTCTCAGGCCATCACCACCCCCTGTGTTTGGCTACAGACTTTGTTTAAGGAGCTCTTTCTCAGAAGAGCTGCTGGTTTGATTTGGATTCCAGTCGTGTTGGCTGCTGTGCTAAAGCCAGCAAACTCAATAAACAACTTCAGAGCTGTAGCACCAGGGAGGTGGGAGCTGGGAGTACAATCAGCTCAGGTGCACGAGGGGACAGATTCTGGGGAATGTGAAATGCAGGCCAAATCCCTGCACTGGTGCTGCCAGTGTGACTGGTTCAAGGTGCAGAGACCTCCATCAGTCCTGGAGCTGAACAGCAGAGCATGGATATTAATGAGCAGTAAAAAGTGCAGCTATTGTACTTCTCACAGGTGAACAGCTGAAACCCTGAAGCATGAAAGCCAGTTACTTTTCTAGCTGCAGAATTTCTTAAAAAAAGAAAAAAAGAACTAATTTGGTACTTTTGGTCTTGAGGCATAAACTGAGAGCTTATAAAGCTCCCTCCTTCCAACCTCTCTGCTAATGACCATGCAAATATGTGTTTTTATCAGGAAACTTAAGCAGGCATGACCGAAAGGCGCTTGGGAGGGGGAAAAATCTGGTATTCCTTCACTGCACATTAGAGGGATAATGAAGCCCCTCAGGGAGCAGATGTGTGTGTGGTGACAATGTACCTTTAAACTGTTATTTCTCTGAGGAGCCTTGCACTTAAAAGCCTGGGAATGTGGTGCTAGGCAGGTAGTGCTCATGGTATGCCTACAACAGTGATGTTACCCCTGAGAAAGGGTGATTCCTCTCTGCTTTCCACTGAGCAGGAGGAAGAAACATGGAGGAAAAGGATTAAAAATCTCTTAGGACTTGAGCTGTTTGATCTTCAAGTTTCAGTTTTAGGTATTCTCATATTCTTGGTGCAGATCAAACTTTCCAGGTCTCCTCTGCATGCATTTCCTCAGATTTCTGCATATCAAACTCTAGATCAGAGAATATTCCCCAACTAAGCCCAAACTTTGCTGCCCACCTCAGTGTTTCCTACCAGGCACAGAAGTTATGAAACAAGATGCTGTCAACTGCAGAGCCCTTTGCAAGAGTGAGTGAGCCCTATTCACAGGAATATCAGTCTAATCTGCCTGTTCCTAAGGGATCTGGAAAAGCTTCAAACAATGGAATTCCTCTTTGAAATGATCCTGAACTTTTCTAAACCTCCTCTTCCCAGCTTTCAGCAGTCACAATTGATTTTGAGATGAAATAAGTTTTCTTCCTGTGCATCAGAATCAAGGCTAAGCTGCAAGGTGAGATGAATCGCGGAGTAATTTTGAGCTCTGTTCCCATTTCATCACACCTCTGCTCCCAGAATCCTTCCTCTTTGCCTGCTCCCTCCTTCAGATCAGCTGTCTGCTTTGGGGATTGATACTGACTGTAGCTTTCAAATAAATTGGAAGAAGCCTGCCTGGTAGCAGCCTCCCAAATGCCAGGAATTTCGAAGTCTCCAGGCCCAGTTGGCATGGAGCTGATGATAGTCTATCACCAAAAAACCAAAACAAAAAACCAAAAAATGCCAAGCCACACCAACACATCTACTTTCAAGTCTATTAATAGAGTTAATGGAGCTGGTGAGAGGTGGATGTGATGAGAGACAAGTTGGCTTTTGAAGGGAGAAGTTTGCTCAGAGCTTCCAGAGAAGTAGGGAGGTGAAGGTTTGCTTGTGAGACAGTTTTGCAGGGTCAAAGCAGTGACAGCTAGACACATCATGGCAGGAATCAGCTGAATCCATCTCCACACAAGGAAAGCAAAATGCCAGTTGCACCCATTGAAAGCTGCCTGTACAGGAGCAAACAGAGGAGCCACGGTTTGTAATATTGCTATTTGCAACCTTCTGTGGCAAAGAGTCCAAAGCCAGAGCATTTCTGTGCCCTTTCTCAAACTTTTGCAGGCTTCATAAAGCATTCTAGAAAATGAGAGTGAGTGAGTTATGGCTGATGCTGTAAAACTGCTCTCTGAGATGGATTTGACACTGTCTGGGCTCCAGTCCATTTCCCAATGGCACGTCTATTCTTCCTTGATGACAAGTGTGCCATTCCTTTTTTCTAGAGCACTAACTTTTTTATTATCACTATTTTTATTTTTTTTTTTTTTTGCAACACTGGGGCACTGAGTGCAGGGCTCATAGAGGTCAGACCTGCTTTGAAAAAAAGCCTTTCTCTCCATCTATAAGAGCAACATCAGCAGACAGCTCTGGTGATGTTGTAAATGAGTCCTGATTACACTTGGCCATTGCTGGTCTTGATCATGAAGAACATGAAACAACTTGCATGCATAATCCCAATTTATCCCAGTAGGTAAAGTGCTTATTTCCTAACTATAGAATGAGCAAAATGTGGGCAGTTTTACTGGGTTTGGAGTGGGTTCTTTTTAG
Organism: Cettia cetti; assembly: GCA_013401135.1. Taxonomy (NCBI): domain Eukaryota; kingdom Metazoa; phylum Chordata; class Aves; order Passeriformes; family Sylviidae; genus Cettia; species Cettia cetti. Next base: position 12,938 of record VZUI01056827.1, on the reverse strand, counting down.
GAGTAGTTAGGCTCAGTTGTGAAACACAGCTATGGAAATGGCATAGGCTGACCCAGCATATTTTTAATTATATATTGCAATACGAAACCATTCTCTAATTATTAATCCTCTTAGTGTTTTTGTCTCTGCTTTTCTCCAGAAAAGTTTTCTAACATAATTTTCTGATTTTTGAGCATGTAGTTGTACATGCTACATCCTTTTGTAGAACACTACCTGGACCTCCATCATCTATATATATCAGCAACTTTAGGGAAGATCACTTTATTCTGAATTTCATGCAGATGAGGAGAAGTGATCATCTGGGAATCATTCACGTGCACACCAGAGCTCAGATTTTTGAAGATATATGCAGTTTGCTGCTTCCTTCCACAGGCACATCCATAATCAGTTGTGTTGCAGGAGATGTGAACAGCTGGTAAAAATCTCTCTCTTGGATTTCGGGAATCCCTCTGGACTTTGCTATGCCAGAAATTCATCTTCTGCATTCTGTCAAAGCCTGTGACCAGATTTCTGCCTGGTTGGCATTTTTCTGGATGTTTTGTGCTTTTTATTTTCTTTTCTTGCTTAGGATTGGTCAAAAATTATGTGTAGTCCATACCCTGGATCCCATGTTAGGAGCCTGGCAAGGTCTGACTTGCACTGTGATCAAACCTTGCTCCTTTCTTCTTAATGTGTTGAGCAATTTCAGAAGATGACAAAGATTCACTTCCCAAAAAGTTCTGGATGAGAATGTCCCTTTGTCCTGCCATCAGTGAAAGGTACAATGAAGCTTCCATCCATCACTGGCTGGACACAGCCTGCTTGACATTTCATCCCTCTTTGTTATCCCTTCTTCCACTCAAAAGTGGATCCAGTTTAACTGGTGTTCACCTTCAATTTCTCCTTTTGTGCAGCCTGAGGTTTTCTGATGCTGAAGCAAGACAAGTCCCTTCTGAGGTCACACAAACACTGAGAAGGGACCCAATCAGCTGAAGCTCCCACCATGCAGGGCCACTCAGATTCCAAGCCCATCAGGGCTACAGAGGGTGGCCTGGGGCAAATTCAGTCTCAGATGTGTGAGAAATCTCCCTCTTTGCCTTTTGGAGCCACTCCTGTGACTGATAGAGGCATGCAGAGGCAGTCAGCACCCTGCCCAGGACTCATTCCAGTCCTTGTTAGCAGGAAGATGGAGCAGTGCTGAGGAGCCAAGAGCATCCCTCAGCCCTGTGGGAGCTGCCCAAGCTGTTGAGCTCACAACTGGCTACCAGGGGGCTGAATTCACTGAGGAGACACACCGTGGGGCAGAGTGTCCTCACCAGCCAAGGGACAGGGATTCTGGCACTTTGACAGGTCTGACCAAAGGCCAAGATTTTTTTTCTGCTTTGAAATCTCTCCAGAAAGAATTTACATGCGATTTTTATTTTTCTTTCTCATTTCCTTCCATGCTTCTTTATCTGCTGCAATGTTTGAATAAGGACCAGTTGGTTGACAAATGTCTCTGCACTGCCTGGCTGTTCACTGCCATTCCCAGTGGGGAATCTGGCCACACAGTTTCACACTCAGCACAGCATGAGGAGGAGGAATGAAGTCTGGTAGGGAGGCCTGGGGAAGATGCCCACTAATGCCTGATGTGTAGAGAGAGGGTCAGCACACCTTGAAGCTCCTAAATGTGTTTGAAATCTGTTTTTCTGGTGAGTTTCTTCCCATCAGAAAGAAAGGGAATCCTTCGCCCTTCCTTCTGTGCTGTTTTAACACTGGATTTCTTGGCAGCTTCTAATTCTTCGGATAGCTATTTGTTCACTGAATTTTCCCACACCAGCTGGGAAGCAAAGTCCTTCTGTGAGCTTTAATGTAGCTGTGTGTTTTAATAATGCATTACTGTTGATTTTATACAAATATCACTATTTAAGAACTTCAAAGTCTGTGGTGTTCCCCCCACCCTCTATGCTGTACTTCTCTCTGCTGCTGTTGTTAACAGTCCCATGCCTTTCAGCCTTGGAGAAATAAATATTTGTTTAGCTGTTCTCCTGCTGTGCCTGCTCAGTGCCTTTGTTTAATGATGACTTCAGTTTAGCTTTGCAAAGGGGTTTAGGGAAATAGATTCTCCCAGAAAAGCAAGAGACTCATTTGCAGACAACTTTCCCTGTGCTCATGCCCTCCTCTTGCCACCCCCACCCCTTTTTTACCTGGATTAGGATTTGATTAAATAAATGTGCATGGGCAAAACTTTAAGATCAGCTGCGCTGAGGAGTCAAAGTTTTTTTTGTGTTTTTTTTTTTTTTTTTTCTCCACTCCATTTATCTTGACCTAAAACAGTGAGTAGAAGGTTAGACTCAGCAAGTACCTGCTGCTCTTTCTTGTCATTACCTAAATTTTCTTTAATCTGTAATTTTTTTTCTCTTATAAAGTATGAAATCATATTTGAAATCATTGGCTTGTAACACTGCACAGAGCCAGGCCCAAGCTGCTGTTTCAAAACATGTATTTGTCATGTCTTACCCTAACTTTCTTGAGTCAAATGAGAGATTTTACCTTTTACTCAAGGCACATAGTTGGTCTATGCCATCAGATTTTTTTTTTTTTTTTCAAAATTAGGACAATGATAACCTTCAAAATCTATATTTGTGCACCTAAATTAAGGGTCAGCTTTTTATGCCTGGAAATTCAGTACCACTTGGCAAAGTAATGAGCAGAGGATTTTATTAATGCCTTCACCATTTCAAGCAATTTTGCACAGCTGAAACTGAAGCTCTTCTATTAAACAAACACCCAAAAACACACAAAAAAGGAACACAACCCTAAACCTCCCAAAACAAAACCCAAAGCCCCAAGCCCCATGAAATACCATTACAAAAATTCAAAATCTGAAAAGTTCTAAATTTTGGTGGGGTTTTTTGTTTGTTTGGGGTTTTTTACCATTTATATAACTGTCTTGATAATATTTAAACTACTTACACTTCACTTTAGAAATACAACTAATATAATTTTGCCAATAACTAGATTCAACTTCTGCTAGAAAGCAAAAATCACTTCAGTGAAGTAACACAACTCTCTCTTCATATATTTCCAGCTGACAAGGCTTTAGCCTATTGCAGATTTTTTTTTTTTTTTTTTTTTTTTTTTTTTTTTTTTTTTTTTTGTATGCTTCAGTGCATGACCTGGTAATTGTGTGGCTGAGTTTCATCTGACTACAATCACTCTGGCCCTCAAAGTCATCCCACTGCTTTTTTTATTTGTATGATATTCAGAACCTCCTCCATAATGATGATTCATTCCAGTGTGTCATCAGCAAATTTTGTTGGCATGGCCCTCCTTTACCGTGCCAAGAACTGTGATGAAAATATTATGTAAGATTTATCTCAAGAATCATCTATTAGGAATTCTACTCATAACTTTCTTTTAGTCTGATTAAGATAATGGGAAATAGGAAAAGGATTTCACGTGCAAGCTGTGTCCCAAAATCAAAACTGTGCTCAGCAGATATTTGTACAATTTGTTTTTAAACATAGTTGATGAGATTCCATAACTCACAAATGTTCCATATCAGTAACTGAGTCTCCTACTCACTGAAGTACTTTTATCCCTAATGTCTTCTCTGAGTCACCTCCTCCCACATTTTTCTTGTTTTTCCTGTGCCAAATACAGCCTCAGAATTAGCTTAGTCCCTTTGTGAGTGATGCTTCTGCACACAAATCCCAATATCTTGTCCTGACACATTTGTTGTCCTGTTCCTTAGAGTTGTTTCCATCAGCTGTTGATGCTCTCATGCATTAAAAGTTCCACTACAGGCATTTGTTTGAACATGAAGCACCATCCACTAAAGTTGACATTCACTTGGCTCAGGAACCAATCCCCTGAGCATGAGCATCTTCCTCTGTTTCTGAAATTTAACTGAGGACAAAGCTTCTCTCAGTTTCAGGACCTCAGTAGTCTTTTGAAGGTTTCTTTTGCAGGAAGCCAGAGAACATTTCCTCTCATAGACCTCTAAGTATTTTATTCCGTATATCAGGTTAACAGTTAATTTTCCCAGCATTCCTTATGAGTGCTTTACTCCCTCTCCCATAGGTATTCAGAATATCCTGAAGGCTTCTGCCATGTAATTTGGCAGAAATTATATTACATCTACATAGGAGAATGCATTCTGTGTACAAATTACCACAAAGTTAATTATTATGTTACCAAAAAGGCAAGAAGTTGCATTTGGAAGCATCTATATATAATGCTAATAAGAACCCCAACTCCATTTTATTCTAATTAAGCTGGAAAACCTTCTTTTTTACAACATGAGAGAGATTTCAAGACATTCAGAATGTTAATAAGCCTGCAGGTATTTCTACTTTTTATATCTCCTGGTATACAGTATTTATCAAGAATTGTTGCTCATTTCAGTATTAGCCTGATTTTCTCAGTCTAGAGAAGTGCAATGTTTTGAACCATTGCATCTCATTTCTTAAGTACAAAGGAAATTTCATTTTCCCCAGTTTTGGTAAGAGATGGATTTCATAAATATTCACATTGTGTTAGCTAGAAAAGGTAGCAGCCCTAAGGCTCCATAGGAGGACGCTGGACAGCTCAGAGAATCCTCCATGGGCACAAAGACTGAGCAATGAGCTGTGTTAAGGGTCCTTTGTGTTTCACTGGCAACATAAAATTCTTACAGTGAGAGATATTATGACCTTTTATACAACAGATCCAAGTTGGATCATTTTCTTTTGGTTGTCACTAGTTTGTGCTGAGCCCAGATTGGCTCAGTCTAATGGTTATGAGATTTCTGAACAGAGTCTGAAAATCAAAATGAAATCAGAATCCATTTTTCTGTCTAGTTGGTAGGAACAAGCTCTAAGACATCAATCAACCTGAAGATGAGCTGCCCTTTAGTCTCCAGATGTCATGCCTTCAAAGAAGAACTAAAACTCATTTATGGAAATTCTTGGAGTCCTCCCCTCCACCCCTCAAATGAATAGTCATAAAGCTGTGAGGTTCTTAAAGCCAGATCTTCAGTAATAGCAAAAAATACTGCCTTTTATACTGTGCTGCTAGTGCTGTAGAATAGTGAGGTAGATTTTTCCACCCAGAGAGCAACACCTTGTTAACATTTAAGTTAAGTGAAGTGGAAATTTCTGTGACCTAATTTAAGAACCAGTCAAATGTCTTAGGTGAGAAAGTTTCACCAAAATGTAAATACCACTGTATTTCTGCTTTGATTAAGAGTCCAGGTGAAGGGGTGGGCGGGGGGGATGGTTATGATACAGAGGGATGCAGTGGAGACAAAGGAATCCAATACCCAGGTAATGGTACAGCTTAACTCCTGAGCTGGGGGATCTGGAAGGCTCATTTCCAACTCATGCATATGGCAGCCTTGCTTTGTGTTACCTGAGAGGGAAGAGGAAAAGCTGATATTAATGGTGAATTTTGTGAAAGTCTGTAAGGCATCATTTATAGCCTGTGTACCACAACTGTGCTTCCCCTCCATGATCAAAAACCAGAGCAGTCTATACAGTGTAAATGAGATTTGGCAATGTGAATAAAGCTGCTTTCTCTTTGAAGACACTCCTTCCCTTACTGTGATGACTTGGGAACACTGACCTGAAACAGAGACTGAACAGATCTAGAGAATAAAGTAGATATTTATTGAGAGGCCTTTAGGTTACAGCTTGGGCAGGACAAGAACCTGGCCAGGGCTAGACCCAAGGTGGACTAAGAATGGTCACAAAGGCTGGTCATGAGGTCTCACACTTTTATAAGTTTTGGTCCATTTGCACATTGACCCAATTGTCCAACCACAGCCTCAGGCTGTGAGGTCTCATGCTTCTTGTTTCTCTCTTCAGTTCATCATTGTTTGTGCTTTTGGGCCTGAAAGTTGTCCTTGGTCTTCAGCAGGAACAGGATTTGTTTTGTCCACCTACTCTGTGAAGAGAGCTTACTAGCCCTTAATATGAGGCTCAGAACTGCACCCCTAGGCAGCACAGAATCCAAAAAAAATGAAATCTAAAGCATCAGCTCCACTCCTGAAGTGTCCTCTTGTCCCTGTGTTCTTGCTCCTGCAGTCCAGTACGTCATTCAACAGGGATGCTGTGAAAGCTGGGACCGGCCGGCGCTTCCTTGGCGGGCTCTTAAATGACACATCCTACTGCTACACCCTGGAGGTCTCCTTCTACAGCTACATTTTGGGTGGAACTGCTTCTGCTGTGCCCTACACCGAGGAAGCCTGTATCCTTTTGAAACCCATCCTCTTGCAGCACACGTGAACCAGACACTTAAGGTAAATACTTCTGTCTTCATAAGAGTTTGCTGAGATAGAAACACACACAAGTGGAAATGTGAGTCTGCTCCTGATGCTTTAATTTCCCTCATATTGATTCTCCATACTGTGGAAATTCAAGAAGAGAAAGACATTAGATCAAATAAGCCATTTCCCTCTTGTAGGAGATTGTCTCACACACTTGTTATAGAAGCTAGTCCTGGAGAGTCTGTGATCCATTCCCTTCCACAGTCTTCCATTTCTTTCTTCATTTCTCTCCTTATCCCCTCATTAGCCCTGTGTTTCTGTTATTGTTTTAATAGCAAGTTGAGAGTGCTTCTTTGGTACTGAGTAAAATATCTTTTCTGCCTTTGAACTGCAGCCAAAAGGATCCATTAGGTTCTGCAGCTGCCTCGAGGACAAATCTTCAATGCCAGTTGACAAAGAAATGGAAGTCAAATTGTGAAAACAAAGCCATCGAAGTTGTTGGCATTTTTGAGTGCTCAGATAGAAGCGGTGTCTCATTCCTCAAAAAACACATATCCATCTGGCTATCTCAATGTATCAGCAATTTGTAGAATTGTTCTGACTGGTCTTATGATCTGCTTTTATGTTTTTCTTTTTCTTTTTGTCACCATGCTCAATCAAACATCCAGTGCCCATACTTCAGTGCTGGGTATGTTATTTCATTTTGTCATTCTATCTTGGCAGCCTTAGAAATTTCCACAGATTTAGAAACACTGCAGAGGGAGAGAGATTAGCTGTGACTGCCTATTTACCTCTCCACTGCATTTCGAATGTTGGGGGTAGCAAGGGAAAAATTTTAATATGAGACATAATTCTTCACCATTCATGTATATAGGCTCTCAGTGTGGGAATAAGAGCAAGAAACAGGGAGTAGGGAAAGGAACTGTTTGTCATTTGGGCTTTTCTGGTTTGACTTCTCCACTGAAAGTAAGATTTGGGGAAAGGAGGGAGATGAATATATTAAAGTCACTTGCCAGGCTTGAGTGTTTGAAATAGAAGCTCTTTTTTGCCCAGTAAAGTCAACTGAAGGAAAAGCTCCTTGCAACTTACACAAACCTAATATATCTTGCTACCATGGAAAAAAAATGTTGTTACTTTTAGGTTTAGGTATTTATCTTCTTAAATTGGTATTTTGGTGTTTCAAGAACCTGTGCCTTAGTTTTGCCTTTAATTTTCTTCCTCACTTTATGCTCATTGTGCTGAAAACTGCTTATTTCTTTTCCTTGATTATCAAGGACAGTTTTTATAGTGAGAGGTGGAAAGAGCCCCTATACACATGAGATCATGATTCCCTTGGATATGTTTTCCTTCATGACTGGTAGATCAAACTGGCTTAGCTTCCTTTTCCATAAAGATTTCTGATTTGTCCTTCACATCACAGAAGTTTCACCTGTGGGCTCCAACCTCTCCATGTGTTTGGCTTACCTTGCCTGCTGCAGGCAGAGATGCTCCATTCCCTGTTCATTCCACAGGAGCTGGGGCACAGAAAACAGGCCTCAGATCAGAGAACCTTCTTGGAGCTGGCATAGGGAAAGCTCAAGCATCAGCTTGGTTTCTGCAGCTAGGGTTTCACCCAGCTGAGTGGAAAAGGAGGGTGAAGGAGGTTTTGGTTGGCCTGTCAGACAGCAAGCAGGGGAGCCTCTTTGCCCATGGAGTATGCTTCACTGGTATTTTGCCCTGGAGGGTTTTATTATTTCCTTTTCAATGTAGGAGTTCCATCCAGAGTACTACCTATGAGATCTTTTCCTTAATGTGTGCAGTTTTCTAGTTAGTGAAAGAAATGGAGTTGCTTGAAATAGTCTCTAGGCTGGCCTGATCCAACACAGGAGTAGCCACTGGATTTATGCACACTTTGTCCTGGCAGGGGAGGAAGTTTCACATCACTGAAGTGCCTATGACCGAAAATAAAACAATTGCAGAACATTCCAATTTAGCCTGAACAGCCCTTCCAAGCTATTTGCAAGTCAGTGATTAATTAATGCTTGGATTTTTTAATGGACCTGAACCAAAGACACAGGCAGTCAGTTCATATTGGCCTCCAAGGACAGGGCTGTTTCTATTAACTATCTATGTACATGCAGATAGCAACTCAAGCAAATAAATGAAGAAAATACAGTGAACCCAAGAACTGTGAATTGATAGTGCAAGTATTCTGGAAATCTGCCTTTAAAGATGTACTTCTTAGAACTTTGTTCATCCCACTGTGATGTTATTTGGTTGTGTGAGTCTTTTTCCTTTTCCATTCTTTTTCTTTCCCTTTCCTTTTTTTCTTTTCTTTTTCTCCTTTTTCCCTTTCCCTTTCCTTTCGATGGAAACAGGATCAGGGAGGCTAGGACTGTTCAAAGCTTCTACTGTTGGACCAAGTGCAGACTGAGATTCAGCCTCAAATTCAGGTCACCCATGACCATGAGAAGAGACTACAAAGTGGATCACACATCCAGCACTAGCCATACTGGCTGCTTTTACAGAACAAAACCAATTAGGATCTCCAGATTCTGCAAAATATTAATTTAGCCTAATGTTGTTCCTGTTGACAGGTAGGAAAACTGAACAAACTCTGAATAGATTTGGTAACAAGCAGTGATACCTGTCAGCTTCTTGGCTTCTTGTCTTTACAGCATTTGTGGAAAATAAGATCACAGAACTACTCCCTTTCATGCCATTATATAAGTGGATTAGGTTTGTTGGTGGGTTTTTTATCTCTTCATGTTCTCCAGGTTTTACATGCTAACTCTGTGATCCATACAAACCTCTGTGTGACAGTAATAGATATATTTTTACATTGGGTGAGATTATCCATTTTTTTCAGATTTGTGTGACTGACTGAAACATACTTTGTAATTTTTGAGATAAGTGGATACCTTACATGCATGAAAATGGAAGACAGACCTTCAGTCTAAGTGTTTGAATTCTTACCATTAGTGTGGACAGTTACTTTTTTCAGTAAGAAAAGAAAGAAAAAAAGGATGGGAAGGTATCATAGAAATAGAAAGCAGCTTCCAATTACTCCAGTTAATATGACTGAGTTTTCTAAATGAATTGGTTCAGAATTTAGAGGATGACACCCAGAATGTTCTAAAAACAAATCGGCTACTGAGTCTTCACTATTTAAATGCAATCCAGGAGGGAAGGGTCCTCCTTCAGCCTGTGCAGGGGGTGTATGTTTGGGGCATATATGGTGGGATAGCATCATGCACAGTGTTAGCCTTTTCTAACACAGAGAATTAACATGATTGCACCAATGTCTCAAGCCTTGATTGGCATGACATCCTTAATGGTTACTGCTGGAGTTCCCCTTGTATTTTCATCCAGCAAACAAAGCACTTAGACATTCCTGCAGAGCTGCATGTGCCTGCCAGGTCTGTGTCTAACAGATACATACCTGGAGTGTGAGGAACATTAGGGATATGTTCTGTAAGCTCTGCAGAAAACCCCACGATAACACATGCTGCAGATAACAGTGAATGGACTCTGTTTCAAAGGCATAATAAGAGGATTGTAGGCTTGTCTGTTACTCGCCTGGAAGTGGTCAGAGAAACGTTTAAAACCCTCCTCACACGTGCACACATTTGGTGGTAACTGATTAAAGAAGGCAGCACAACAACAGTTAGCTCAGCACCAGGTGAAGGAGCATTAAAATGAGCTGATATGCTTCCATTAAATTCCATGTTTTACTCGGCATTTACAGGGCTTATGACATGAGGCTTGTAAACTGCTCTATAACACTCAGCACCAACAGCTCAGCTGCTGAGCTGGCTCAATTCACACCAGCCTCAGAGCTGGGCAGGGAACAAGGGCTATAAGGGGGAGGCAGGATGAATCCCCAGCTGCAGGGCTGAGCCCTGCTCTGACAGTACACCCAGAACTGGTGTTTTCCAGTCTCCCACTACAGCTGTGAACAGCAGCCATCACAGCCTGCAAGCAGCCAGCAAAAGGCTCTCAAATCAACAGCTTTCAAATCTATTTGGTTCATTTTTTAGAGAGTTTGAACTGGATCCTTGCTGCAAAGGAGGCAGCCCATAACAGAGAATAAAGGTTTTAGTCTTCCACAGCCCAGCCATGATGCAGGAAGGCAGAAACGATGGAGACCTGGCAGGAACTGGTACAGCCTTAGCTGTAGGGGAGAATATTCATTGAGATGGGTGGGCATCACAAGTGTCAGCACATTTATAGCTTTTTTGGTGTATTTTTATCTTAATTGCAAGCTTCCTCCAGGTGGAGAAGGACCCCATTCAAAGGTGGACTGCTGAACTCTCTTGTTTGTGGGCATAAGGACGTATTTATGTGGCTACAGCCATAGAATGAAGGCTTGGATTGACTAGAATCTCTTCAGACACCGAACAGGAGCTCACATCCTGGACTCTCCTCACAGAGACCACTGGGTTCATTCTTATTCTTAACTTCAAGTAAAGTATCTGCCTGCTGCTTGACTGGGGACTTGAGAAGTTAAATCCCCGAAGAAAACAGTCATTTGTTACATCCAGATTCCTTTTAAGGAGTACTTGGATCTCAGTAAATGCCTGTCCTGGGGAAAAGAATCTGTATGCAAACTACAATTCCAGTAAAAGCATCTATAACTTTTAGAGCTTCATGTACCTGCCAGTCCCCTAGGGCAAATGTACTTGGTTATTTTGAGCTTTTTTACATTTCTTTTTTTGGCAACAGCCTGTCCTGATCCTCCTATCTCTGTTAGTGATATCCTTAAGAGAAGATCCTCATGAGATAGATTATGGCCCTTGCAGGTTCATTCCCAGCCAGTAAAGGCAACATTACTAGCAAAAGCCAATGAGGTATGAAAAGCTGTGCTGATAAAGCTGAGAGAGCTCGGCAGAGGTTATCCAGTGTGGCTGAGGTTTGAACTTCACTTAGAGGTTCTTGCCAAGATGATTTCAAAGTAAATCAGGCACATATTCAGGGAAAGGCATCCAGAGGTCTACTTCTTCTGCTAAACCCCTAGAAAGAGGCTCCCTTCTGTGTGTTGCAAAAGGTGGCATTAATCCTAATCCTGCAGATTTTTCTAAGAGTGACCTCCTTGTACATCTTCTCTCCAGAACTTGGTTGTTTCTTAGTACCACGTTTAGGGCTGGTTTTGAGGAGAGGAAACAAAATCCTCTTTTCAGCTCCCCAGTCTGTGTGAAAGTGTCAAGGTTTACAGCCACAATTTCAAATGCTCTTAATATTACTGGAAGCATAGAGTTAAATTACAGAGTTGTAAAGTTACTTTATAGTGATAATGCTGTCAAGCATCAATATCTCTGCCCCAGGGCACCATGGAAACTCAGTTAATGATATAAGAAGCTGATATTTTTCAGAGTTGCAGCTGTTGGCTCATACCCAGAAGGAATCTGTGTGTTTGTTCATATCGGGTATATACAGTGGGACCTGCTCAAAGAAAATTAAGCAACAGTGAAAGTCTGTTTAATGAAGTGCAGTGGAATGAAAGTACAAAGCAGTACATGGTGTTGCAGTATGCACACCTCGTTCTCTCAAAGGGCTCAATGCAGTGGACAATGCTGCACAAAAGCTCTTCTGTAAGAGAGGTTGCTTGTGGGGGAGAGTTTATATTTGGATGTAGGTTTGTTTATCCAGTTGCCTGTAGCACTGACTGCATCAATCTATGCAAACACTGTCTGGGAGTATCAGTAGAGAAATGGAAATTTAGGGAAGTGACTACAGTCATCTTAGGAATATGTATAATTTTTCTAATGTATTTCTTAGGATCTGTATCTCAAAGTGCTTTGATAGCCTCAGATGAAAGATGCTATAAAAGTGGAAAGTGTATTAGAAAGGTGCTTTTTATTTTAAAGATTTTTTTTCTTTTCTTTTTTTTTTTTTTTTTTTTTTTTTTTTTTTTTTTTTTTTTTTTTTTTTTTTTTGCTTAAATGTAGAATATCAGTCTTGGAAGACATCTTCAAAATGATTCAATTTAACCATATGATTGCAGTTACCTTTTCCTTCCTCTTGTATATGCATATTTCTTTCCCAGGGATACCAAGGTACAGGGGAGAGAACAGATGGTAGTTGTGGGATGAGAATGTAAGCAGGATGCATATTCAGACTTACAGAAATGTCCTCAAGTCAGTTTCAGACACAAATACAGGAGTTTGCCTTCTTTGAAGAGCAGAAGTCTTGAGTAGCTGTGAGCCTGGACTAGAGAATTTGGACAGGTTGACTTGAGAACCATCAATATTTACAATTGTATTCAGCAACTGGGACCTTGTGGAGAGCTGGAGCATGAGCATCTTAGAGACACATGTGCAAATACCATCCCTGCATCCCAGCAGCTGTCCTCAACTCAGTGCTGGCTCAGGATGTGCTCCTCAGCCTAGGTAGGCTGTATCCAGTGGCATGGGAAGACTGAGCCTCCTAAGCCCAGCTCTAAGGCTGGTCTCATCCAGTGCAGCCTTTGGGGTCTCTGTTGAGACACTGAATGCTACTGGTGCCAAAATGTCACTGAGGTTTTGCTGATTGAAAGCCTCATTGGTGCTTTCCACTCAAACTCTCAATGATTCTCGGTCTGCAAGCACAAAACTCCCTAATTCAAAAAGGTTTTGATGGTAATATATAAAATAAAAAACAAACATAAAATTTGCTAGCTAATAATAAGCGCCATAATAATAGTAATAGTAATAGTAATAGTAATAGTAATAGTAATAGTAATAGTAATAGTAATAGTAATAGTAATAGTAAT
>VZUI01056825.1:0-20255 GCA_013401135.1 Cettia cetti | reverse complement strand
GTTAGGGGATGAGGGGGTTCTGAGGAGCCTTTGCCGAGGGTGTCATGAGGGGGATTGAGAACGCCGGACCTTGGGGGGTTTTTGGGGGGTCTTGGGGGGCTGAGGATCGGGTGATGAGGGTGTTGTGAGGAGGGGCTGAGACCCCCAGCCCTTGGTGGGGCTTTGGGGGGGATCCTGGGGGGCTGAGCGCCCTTTGGTGACGTTTGGGGGTGTTGGGGGTCCTGAGGGTGCTCTGAGGGGAGGGTGTGACTGGAGAGGAGGATGAGACCCCGACCCTTGGTGGGGATTTTGGGGGGATCCTGAGGGGGCTGGGGGTCCATTGGTGAGGTTGTCATGAGGGGGGTGAGACCCCCAGCCCTTGGTGGGAATTTGGGGCATCTTGAGGGGGCTGGGGGTCCCTTGCTGAGGGTGTGGTGAGGTTTGAGGGGGTGTTTGGGGGTCCTGAGGGAGCTGGGGGTCCCTTGGTGAGGGTGTCATGAAGGGGGTGAGACCCCCAAGCCCTTGGTGGGAGTCTGGGGGGTCCTGAGGAGGCCCTGAGAGGACAGAGGATCCCTTGGTGAGGTTTAGGAGGGTCTTGAGGGGGCTGGGGCCCCCCTGCTGAGGGTGTCATGAGGGGGGTGAGACCCCCCCAAGACCTTGGTGGGAATTTGGGGGGTCCTGAGGAGGGGGGGCTGAGCCCAGTCTGAGCCCCCCCAACCCTCACTGGGGGTTTTGGGGGGGGGTCTTACAGAAGCCTCTAAAGGGGGAACCCTTGGGTTTCAACATGGGGACCCTCCTGGGGAGGTCAGGGGGGCATTTTTAGGAGCAAACCCCTTGGATTTCAATGTGGAGACTCCTAGGAAAGGCAGGGGGCATTTTTAGGGATAAAACTCTTGGATTTCAATGGGAGAAACATCCTGGAGAAAGCAAAGGAGCATTTTTAGGGGTAAACCCCTTGGATTTCAATGTGAGAACCATCCTGGGGAGGGAAAAGGAGCATTTTTAGGGATAAATCACTTTGATTCCAACCTGGAGACACTTCCTTCCTATTCCTGGGTCTCGTGTTCTCCAGCTGCTGCTTTTTGACACCCAAAATTGTAACTTTGACCCAGAAAACACCTTCCCATGGGAATATTCCTGCCATGTGGAAACTCATCTTCCTTTCCTCCCTCCCCCCAAAAAATCCCTAAACTTCATGGCTGTTTTGGGGGGGCTGAAATCCCTCAAACCCCAGCGTGGGGGGTTGGTTTTCAGGGATCCCTCGGGATCCTCCCACTGCCGCACTTCGCTCCGGGTCGGTTAAGTCCAATTACTGATTAATTCCAGGGATTTCTGAGCTGCAGGAAGGTTTTGCTGCCAGCTCTGGAAGTCCAAGGGGTGTGAGGAACTGTCAGGACCTGCAGAAATCCTGGCTGGGATTTGGCTCTCTCCCAGCTGACCCAAATTCCCGATTCTTTGATTTTTTTTTCCTTGCGGGAGAAGCTGGAGCAGGGGGAATGCTGCACCTGGATGATCCAGTTGAGGCTGAGGGGGGAAGGTTTTGTGGGCACTGGGATGAAATTTTCCCTCCTTTTTGAGCATTAAAATGCTGCATTTGGGATCAGAGGAAGGTTTGGAGCTTGCTGCTGGAATTTTGGGATTCAGTGGCCAGTTCCAGGTGAGGACTGGGGCATGGTGGGTGAAATAATTAAGCCCTGGGGTTAATGATGGTTAATGAGGAGGGTTTGCTTGTGGTCTCCCAATCCCTGGTATTCCTATGGGAGCTGGAAGGATTTGGGAATTTCCTCTTGGTTTATCCACTTATTTCCTCAGAGAAGTGGCTTTAATTTGTCTCTGTGTCCTGTAGGGCTGCCAGCTTGGCTCTTGCCATATTCCTGTATTTATGTATCCCAGTATTTCAATAATCTAGTGTTCCTGTATCCCAATATTCCAATTCCCCAACAGCCCTATCTTCCAATATTTCAATAATTCAATACTTCAATATTCCAATATTCCAATTCCCCAATAGCCTTGTATTCCAATATTTCAATATTCCAATATACCAATTCCCCAATAGCCCTGTATTCCAATATTTCAATATTTCAATTTTCCAATTCCGCAGTAGCCCTGTATTCCAGTATTTCATTATCCAGTATTCCAATTTTCCAATAGCCTTGAATCCAAATATTTCAATATTCCAGTATTTCAATGCCCCAATATTTCAATATCCCAATATTTCATTATTTCGGTATTCCTGCATTCCAATATTTCAATATTTTGGTATTCCTGCTTTCTAATATTTCAATATTCCTATGTTTCAATGTTCCAATATTTCAGTATTGCAATATCCCAGTATTCCAACGCTGCTATATTGCTATTTCCCTATGTTCTAATATTCCCATAATTTAATGTCCCTATATTCCAATATCCCTATTTTTCTGCATTCCAGGATTCTGGAATTCCCATATTCCAGCATTCCCATCTTTTGCTGCAGAAACCACCCCAAAATTCCAGACTCCTGTCCATCCTCATTTTCCTCGGCTCTGTTAAAATCCCAACTCCTGGAATTTCGGGCCAGAAGAGGAAACAATAACTCAGGATTCCCAAAATAGCTCCAATTTCCCTTCCTTTCACCCAGGAAAGGGGGGGGCCCATCCAGAGGGAACCCCCCAAATTCCAGGCCCTGGAGGGGCTGCCTGGGGGGATTTGGGGTGTTCAGGGTCTCTTGGGGGTGCTTGTTCCATCTGGGATTTCCTTCCCCACTCCTGGAATTCCCAGGAGGGAAATTTTTGGGGAAGGAAGAGTCTGAGCAAGGAGGTTGTTCCATTCCTGAGGGGGATGTTTGGGATGTGGAGGTTGAGGAATTCCTGCTGGGATTTGTGGGGAATATTTGGGATGTGGAGGTTGTTCTGCTCCTGAGGAATTCCTGCTGGGATTTTCAGGATGTGGAGGTTGAGGAATTCCTGCTGGGATTTGTGGGGGATATTTGGGATGTGGGTGCTCCCCTGTGGTTCTGGCACTCCACACTCATCCCTATCCTGGAAAACCCCGGAGCTCACCCATCCGAGTGTGTTTTCCATGAAAAAACCACACTTCCCCATCCTCATCCGACACCAGGGGATGCTCCAGGTGCTGCCTGGTCCTTTCTCAATCCCTCCCTGCCGGATCCAGCTCCTCCCTGTGCCTTCCTGAGGCTCTGGAATGCTCTGGAATGTTCTGGAATGCTCTGGAATGCTCCAGAATCTCCAGGGGCATCATCAGAGACAGACAACGGGAGCTAATGGAGCTCTTGGTTAGCGCCTGGAATGTCAATCATCACCAACTGAAACAGAGAAAAAAGGGATTTATCCCAAAAATGGGCCGGATTTTGGGGCTGGGGGATCTTGGATCCCACCAGGCTCGTTCCTGCAGCAGGGAATCCTCTGGAGCAGGGAAGGTGGCAGCTTTGGATGGAATAACCCCCGGATTTGGGATCTTGAGGGTTTCTCCCTCAGGAGATTGGACTCTCCCTCTCTCCGTGGGCTCAATTCCCATTTATGGGATGGGAAAAGCCGGCTCTGCCTTGGAAAAGTCCGGAATGTTCTCTGTGCTGGAGTGGGAGCTGCTGGCTCGGCGCATTCCCGCTGTTCTGCTCACCAAAGGCACTGCTGGGATTTCACTCTGGGAATTGTCCTGAGGCTCTGAGAGGGGGTCTTTAACCCTGGAAAATTTAGGAAGTGGATTGGAAGTGGAAGGGAAATCTCTCTGATCACCAGCTGATTCCTCTTCCTTGTCCCATTCTTTTCTTTCCCATTCTTTTCTTTCCCATTCTTTTCTTTCCCATTCTTTTCTTTCCCATTCTTTTCTTTCCCATTCTATTCTTTCCCATTCTATTCTTTCCCATTCTTTCCCATTCCCATTCCCTTCCCTTCCCTCTGGAATTTCTTGGATCCTTCATCCCAGGGATCCCAGGGATCTCCATCTCCAGGATGCTCCTTGCCCAGTTCCTCACCCTGAATTCCCCTGTCAGGGAATTTTCCAAAGTCCTGGTGGAACATGACTCAATCCCTGTGGGAACAGGAACCCCGGAATGTTTTCCGTGTCACGGGGCCCTTGCTCATCCGTGTCGGTGTGATGGGAATTCTGCTTCATCCTCAGGCTTTGACAGCAGCTCCGTTCTTCCCAGTGAAAGATTCCCAGATCCCAGGATCTCCCGGCCTTTCCCAGGATGTCCCAGCCCTTCCCAGGATCTCCCGGCCTCTCCCAGGATCTCCAGTCCTCTCCCAGGATCTCCAATCCTTTCCCAGGATCTCCAAACTATTCCCAGGATCTTCCAGCCTCTCCCAGGATCTCCAATCCTCTCCCAGGATCTCCAAACTATTCCCAGGATCTCCTAGCCTCTCCCAGGATCTCCAAACTATTCCCAGGAGCTCCCAACTATTCCCAGGATCTCCAATCCTCTCCCAGGATCTCCCGGCCTTTCCCAGCTTCTCCATTCTTCCTGATGGAAGATTCCCAGATCCCAGCCCAGCTGGTGGATGAGATGTTTTCCACACTGCCTCCAGTATTTCCAAGGAATATCACCCTGGGCTGAGGAGCTTCTTCCCAGCTCCCTGGAAGAGGGGTCTTGGGAGCCCCTGGGAGAGGAATTCCATGAGAAATCCAAACTCCAGCTTCCACCCTCTGATTCCCGAGCTTTTCCCGCTGTAACCTTCCCATGGAATGAAGGGGAAGGAGGCTTCCCCAACCTGCCAGCAGTGCCAGAACCCCCTGCTCTGGCTGGAACCCCTTCCACATGCCCAGAGAAGGGATGAATGGGAGGAAGTTGCTCCTGGAATGCTGCTGGGAATGGCTCTCCTGGGTTTCCCATCCCATGGAAGAGTCGTGGCTGTGGATCCACCTTCCCGAAGGATCCCTTGGATCTGCTCCTTTCCACAGGGACCCCGCTCCCCTCTCATTCCCTGAAGGATCAGAGCAACACCTGGATCCATTTTCCAGCTCCAAACGGAGGCAGAAGCTCGAGGAGCAAAACATCCCAGTGTTCCTTTTCCTTGGGAAGAGGCTCCTGGATCCCGCGGATCCGCGCCTGCTGCGCTTCCCTCCTGGATTTAACATTCCTGGATCCCAGCCTCGGTTGCCATGGTGACTTTATCCCAAAGTTCTGACTCCTCCTGCTCCTTGGAGACACGAGCAGGGAAGCATCCGAGCTTGAGAAGACTCTCTGGGAGTGCAGGGAGCTGGAATTTTTGGGAATGGAACGATGTCTTTTTGGGAATTCTGGCTCCTCTCCGTGCCCCTTTCCCAGAGTTTGCTGTTGGCTCGGGGAGAAAACATCCAAGGGTTGCCCCATTGTCCCTTTTCCCTGGAATGATACAGAAGCTCCAACGGGTTTGGATAGCCTTGGGTGGTGTTGGAGCTGGAGGAAACTTTTCCAGCTCCTGGAAAAGTTGGAATTTTCAAATCTGGATCTCTCACCTGGATTTGTAAGTGGAGTGACCTTTCCAGGGTGATTCCTGGAAGGAAAAATTCCATAAAAACGGATGGATGGGACCGGTCAGAGTTCTTCCCTTCCCTTGGAGAGCTGGGGATCCAAGGCCAAATCCCACTCTGGATCCTGGGAGCAGCCAGCAGCACGGGATGGGGGCAATTCCAGGCAGTTTGGTAGAGAAATTCCAAGCAGCTTTTGTGGAAGGGATCCCTGGGAAGCAGCTCAGGAATGTCTTGGGTCTTCAGCACTCTGTGGGATTCCCGGAGCTTTGGGATTGACTGGGATGAATTTTCCTGGGCTGGTTTGATCCATGTTTTGTGGGCAAAGCCAGATCCGGGCCACAGAACTCTTGGGAATGTCATGAATGTTCTAGACATGACTTGGGAATATTTTCTGTATTTCTGGGGGATTTTCCAGTGTTTCTGGGAAGTTTGGGATTGCTTGGAATGAGTTTTCCAGGGCAGGTTTGATCCATGTTTTCTGGGCAAAGCCAGATCCATGCCATGGAGCTCTTGGAAATGTCAGGAATGTTCTAGACATGACTTGGGAATATTTTCTGTATTTCTGGGGGGTTTTCCAGTGTTTCTGGGAAGTTTGGGGCCGGTTGGGATGAGTTTTTCTCAGCTGGTGTGATCCATGTTTTCTGGGCAAAGCCAGATCCAGGCCACGAAGCTCTTGGAAATGTCAGGAACATTCTAGAATATTTTCTGTGTTTCTGGGGGGTTTTCCAGTGTTTCTGGGAAGTTTGGGGTCAGTTGGGATGAGTTTTCCTCAGCTGGTGTGATCCAGGTCTGGGCAAAGCCAGATCCAGGCCATGGAGCTCTCGGGAATATCGTGGGATTGGTTGGGATGAGTTTTCCTGGGCAGCTTGGCCAAGGTTTGACATCAGGAAATGTTCCAGAGTTTGCTTGGGAGTGTCTTGGGTCTGAAGTGCTTCCATGGAATTCCAGGAAGTTGGGAGCAGGTTGGGATGAGCTTTCCAGAGCAGGGATGATCCAGATTTTCCAGGCAAACCCAGATCCATGCCATGGGAATATCAGGAGTGTTTGAGGTCGCTTGGGAATGTTTTGTGTCTTCAGTGTTCCTGTGGGATTCTGGGATCAAACCTTTTCCTGAGAAAAGGTTTGATCCAGATTGCTGGGCAGAGCCAGATCCGGGCCATGGAGCTCGTGGGAATGTCAGGAATGTTCTAGAAGTGGCTTTGGGAAGGTCTTGGGTCTAAATGGCTTCCATGGATCTCTGGGAAGTTTGGGATGGGTTGGGATGAGTTCTCCTGAGCAGCTTGGCCAAGGTTTGATCCAGATCTGAGCCATGGAGCTCTCAGGAAAATCAGGAATGTTCTAGAAATGGCTTTGGGAATGTCTTGGGTCTAAAGCACTTCCATGGAATTCTGGGAAGGTTGGGATTGGTTGGGATGAGCTTTCCTGAGCAGGTGGCCCAAGGTGTGATCCAGATTTTCCAGGCAAAGCCAGAGCCAGGCCATGGAACTCTTGGAAATGTCAGGAATGTTCTCTAGGGGTGGTTTGGGATTGTCTTCAGCACTTCCATGGAAATTTGGGATGTTTTTCCATGCAGGAACGGGGTGGACGTGGAAGGAGCAGGTGGTGGATCTGATCCATGGGAATTTGGGATATTTTTCCCTTTAGGAATGGGGTGAATGTGGAAGTAGTCACCCACAAGCACATGGTGGATCTGATCCATGGGAATTCCATGGGAATTTGGGATATTTTCCCATGCAGGAACGGGGTGGACGTGGAAGGAGCAGGTGGTGGATCTGATCCTTGGGAATTCCATGGGAATTTGGGATCCGTTCCCTTCAGGAACGGGGTGAGCATGGAAGGGGCCATGCACAAACAGGTGGTGGATTGGTGGATCTGATCCATGAGAATTCTCTGGGAATTTGGGATTTTTTTCCATGCAGGAATGGGGTGAACGTGGAAGATCCGATCCGTGCCGATGAGAAGGAGCTGGTGCTCACTGTGCTGCCGGGGGAACTTTGAACAGGAGTTTGGAATATTTGGAACATTTGAAATAATTTGGGATGTTTATATTGGACTATTTGGAATGTTTCCAATAGCTGGAATATTTGGGATACGTTCAACATTCAAATGTTTGGAATATTGACGATGTGTGGAATATTGAAAATGTGTGGAATATTTATTCAGAGTGTTTAAATATTTTGGGGTCTTTTCTGGGAATTCCATGGGATTTTCTGTCTTCAGGAATGGGGTGAATGTGGAAGGGGCCACGCACAAGCAGGGATGGATCTGATCTGTGGGAATTCCATGGGAATTCCATGGCAATTTGGGATTTTTTCTCCTCAGGAATGGGGTGAACATGGAAGGGGCCAGGCACAAGCAGGGATGGATCTGACCCATGGGAATTCTATGGGAATTTGGGATATTTTTCCCTTTAGGAACAGGGTGAACATGGAGGGGGCCAGGCACAAGCAGGTGGTGGATCTGATCTGTGAGAATTCCATGGGAATTTGGGATTTTCTCTCCTCAGGAACGGGGTGAACCTGGAGGGGGCCACGCACATCCACATGGTGGATCTGACACATGAGAATTCTATGGGAATTTGGGATTTTGAGATCTTTTTCCCTTCAGGAACGGGGTGAACCTGGAGGGGGCCAGGCACAAGCAGGTGGTGGATCTGATCTGTGAGAATTCCTTGGGAATTCCATGGGAACTTGGGATTTTCTCTCCTCAGGAATGGAGTGAACGTGGAAGGGGCCACGCACAAGCAGGTGGTGGATCTGATCCATGGGATTTCCATGGGAATTTGGGATTTTCTCTCCTCAGGAACGGGGTGAACGTGGAGGGGGCCACGCACAAGCAGGTGGTGGATCTGATCCGCGCCGGCGAGAAGGAGCTGGTGCTGACGGTGCTGTCGGTGCCCCCACACGAGGCCGAGAGCCTGGAGCCCCCCGAGGAGCCCCTGGGACCCCCCTTCTACGACTACAGCGAGAAGCAGGCGGTGCCCATCTCCATCCCCACCTACAAACACGTGGAGCAGAGCGGGGAGAAGTTCGTGGTGAGGCTCTTCCTCATCCCCTGGCAGGGATTGATTTGGGGATTGATTTGTTTGTGTGGGGAGGGGGGAGTTGTTTGCATTAAATTACAGGGTTTGCCCAAAACCAGCAGGATTTGCCCTTAGATAGCAGGGTTTTTCCCAAAACGGCAGGGTTTTGCCCAAAAACGGCAGGGTTTTGCCCAAAAAGTCAGGGTTTTTCCCTGAAAAGGCAGGGTTTTGCCTAAAAAGGCAGAGTTTTGCCCAAAAATGGCAGGGGTTTTCCCAAAAATGGCGGGGTTTTGCCCAAAAATGGCAGGGGTTTTGCCCAAAAATGGCAGGATTTTTCTCTAAAATGGCAGGGTTTTGCCCAAAATAACAGGGGTTTGCCCAAGATAGCAGGGTTTTTCCCTGAAACAGCAGGGTTTTGCCCAAAATACCAGGATTCTTGCTCACAACAGCAGGATTTTTCCTCAAATGGCAGAGTTTTTCACTAAACCAGCAGGGTTTTGCTCGAAATACCAGGATTCTTCCTCGAAACAGCAGGCTTGTTCCCAAAATAGCAGGGTTTTTCTCTAAAACAGAAAGATTTTCCCCAAAATCCCAGGAGTCTTCCTCACAACAGCAAGGTTTTTCCTCAAATAGCAGGGGTTTTGCCCAAAAAAGCAGGGTTTTCCCCAAAACAGCAGTTTTCTCCCCAACACAGCAGATTTTTCCTTAAATAGCAGGATTCTTCCTCAAAATATCAGTGGTTTGTTGTTTTTTTGGTTTTTTTTCCCAAAAATAGCAGGATTTTTCCCCAAAATTGCAGGATTCTTCCTCAAGAGCAGCAGTCCTTCCTTGGTGTCCCTCCACGGTGTCACTCTGTGGTGTCCCTGAGGAGGGGACAGGTGGGGATCCTTGGGAACAATGATGAACATTCCTGTGTTTCATCATGAGGGTCATGATGAAACACAGGGATACAGGGCCGGAGGAATGCAGGAATATTGGAATTTAGGAATATTGAAACACAGGGATACAGGGCTGAAGGAATACAGAAATATTGGAATATATTGAAATATATTGAAATATAGGGATGCTGAAATTTAGAAACAATGGAATTTAGGAGTATTGGAACACGGGAATGTTGAAATTTAGGAGTATCTGGATACAGGGATGCAGGGCTGTTGGAATCTTTGAATATTGGAATATTGAAATTTAGGAACATTGAAATGTAGGATTATTGAAATATGGGAACACAGATTTATTGGAGGATTGAAATGCAGGAGTGCTGAAATGCAGGAATATTGAAATGTAGGAATACAGGGAGTGCTGAAATCCAGGAATGCAGGGCTGTTGGAGTGCTGGGACACAGGAGCCAACCTGGCTGCCCTACAGGGACAAAGCCAATTCTCCCTGGAAATAAATGGATAAACCAAGAGGAGATTCCCAATCCTGCCAGCTCCCATAGGGGGATCCCCCTCATTAACCCTCATTAACCCCAGGGCTTAATTAATTCTTGCCCCCCTAGGCCCTCAGCTGGCACTGCCCACTGATTCCCAAAATTCCAGAACGCCCCCGTGGCTCCTGCCCAGTCCCAGCCCTTGGGATTTGGGGGAATCTGCAGGCAATTCCCACCCCCTTTCCTGCTGGGGATCAGGGAATTCAGGGAATTCAGGGAAGTTTGGGATCTCCTGATCCCGAGGAGCAGGACCTGGATACCAGGGGGTTTGGGATTTGAGCGGATTGGATTTAACACTGGAAGAGCTGGCTAAGGAATGGGAAGGGAATTCCATGGGGTCCCAAGATCTGGGGTTTTGGGATCTCCATGAACCTGGATCCCAGGATTTGGGGCTTTGGATGAAACACAGGAAATTTGGGATCTCCACGAATCTGAATCCCAGGGTTTGGGGCTTTGGATGAAATGCAGAGAGTTTGGGATCTCTCTCCATCTTGGAGGGAGTATCCATGACCCCGAATCCCAAGTTTTGGGACTTCAGATGCCACATGGGGAATTTGGGCTCTGTCTGTGCCCGGCACACAGTAGCTGTGATCCAGAATCCCGAGTTTTGGGCCTTTGGATGGCACACGGGGAGTTTGGGATCTCTCTGTTCCATGGGAAGGAGCCAGGAACTTAAATCCCAAGATTTTGGGCTTTGGATGGCACATGGGGAGTTTGGGATCACTCTGTGTCTCGTGGGAAGTATCCACAATCCCAAATCCCGAGTTCTGGGGCTTTGGATGGCACATATGGAGTTTGGGATCACTCTGTGTCCTGGGAAGTATCCACAATCCCAAATCCCAAGCTCTGGGGTTCTGAGGCCCTGGAATCCCAGGATCAGCCGGGACACCCCGCAGCTCCAGTTTCCCCAAACCCCTCTCTCCAGCAGGGTGGGCACGGCCGAGCCCTGGGCAACATTTGGGAATATTTAGGATATTTTCAGGGCTATTTGTGTCCCTGCCCAGGTGTACAACGTTTACATGGCCGGCAGGCAGCTGTGCTCCAAGCGCTACCGGGAATTCGCCATCCTGCACCAGAACCTGAAGCGGGAATTCGCCAACTTCACCTTCCCGCGCCTGCCCGGCAAGTGGCCCTTCTCCCTGTCCGAGCAGCAGCTGGACGCCCGCAGGAGGGGCCTGGAGGAGTACCTGGAGAAAGGTCAGGGCTTCCCAAAATTCCTTCTCGTCACAAAATCCCTCCTCGTCACAAAATCCCTCACCTCAAAATGGCTCCTTGTCACAAAATCCCTCACCTCAAAATCCCTCACCTCAAAATCCCTCACCTCAAAATGGCTCCTTGTCACAAAATCCCTCACCTCGAAATTCCTCACCTCAAAATCCCTCACCTCAAAATCGCTCCTTGTCTCAAAATCTTGAAACCTTGAAATCCCTCCTCGTCACAAAATACCTCACCTCAAAATGGCTCCTTGTCACAAAATACCTTATTCCAAAATCTCTTCTCATCCCAAAATCCCTCACGTCGAAATCCCTCCTCATCACAAAATGCCTCCTCCCAAAATCCCTTCTCATCCGAAAATCCCTCACCTCAAATTCCCTCCTTGTGACAAAATCCCTTCTCAGCTCAAAATCCCTTCTCGCCTCAAAGTCCCTCCTCATCTCAAAATTCCTCATCTCAAATTCCCTCTTCATCCCAAATTCCCTTCTCATCCCAAAATCCTTCACCTCAAATTCCCTCCTCATCCCAAATTCCCTCCTCATCCCAAATTCCCTCACCTCAAAATCCCTTCTCATCCCAAATTCCCTCCTCATCTGAAAATCCCTCCTCATCCGAGTCCTTCTTCCCAAAATCCTTCATCTCAAAACCCCTCATCCCAAAATGCCTCCTCATCCCAAAATCCCTCACCATCACCCCCAAATCCCTCCTTATCCCAAATCTTTCATCTCAAACTCCCTCAACTCAGAATCTCTCCTCATCTCAAAATCCCTCACCTCAAAATTCCTCCTCACCTTGAATCCCTCATCGCAATCCTTCATCCCAGAACCCCTCACCATCACCCCCAACGCCCTCCTGATCCCAAATCCTTCATCCCAGAAGCCCTCACCATCACCCCCAAAGCCCTCCTGATCCCAAAACCTCTCTCTGGTGTTCCCAGGGGTGTCCTGGGGTTCCCCACCAAGGGGATTCCTGCTCCATTTGTGGGATTGCTCTGGGAGGTTTGGGGTGGTTGGGGGGGATTTTAGGGTGAAGCTCCTTGGATCCACCTCAGAGAGGGTCTGGATCCATGAGGGACACCAGGACATGGAGAACATGGGGTTAACGGTGACACTGGGGACAGGAGGTGACCCAGTGGACAGGAGGGGACCCAGGGGACAGGAGGTGACCCAGGGGGCAGGAGGGGACAGGAGATGACCCAGGGGATGGGAGTGGACAGGAGGTGACCCAGTGGACAGGAGGTGACCCAGGGGACAGGAGGGGACCCAGGGGACAGGAGGTGACAGAAGGTGACCCAGGTGCAGGAATTCCCCTCGGGATGCGTTGGGATGGCGGGAAGGGCTGGCAGGGCCAGCCCTGGAGGGGACATGGCGGCGGAGCCGGTGACATTCCGTGTGCCGTGTGTCCCTCAGTGTGCTCCATCCGGGTCATCGGCGAGAGCGACATCATGCAGGAATTCCTGTCGGAGTCGGACGAGGTGGGTGACGTCATCCCGCGGAATTCCATGGAAAAAACCCTTCCATGGAATGGCCAAGGTGGGAAAACCCCTCCTGTGCAACCATCCCTAAGGCCACCCTGTCCCTGTCCCTGTCCCCTGGTGCCACTCCCGTGGGGTTTGGGGACAATTCCAACTGGTTTTTATGGGATTGAGGCTTGGTCTAACAGAATTCCATGGGAAAAACTCCAAAGGCTTCCATGGAATGACCAAAACTGGAAAAGCCCTCAGAGCTCCTCAGTCCAACTGTCCCTAAGGCCACCCCGATCCCTGTCCCCAGATGCCACATCCACAGGGGTTTGGGGACAATTCCACACGGCTTTTATGGGATTGAGGCTTGGTCCAACAGAATTCCGTGGAAAGCAACCTTCCATGGAATCATGGAAGCCCTCAGAGCACCTTGGTCCAGCTGTCCCCCAGGCCACCTCAATCTCTGTCCCCAAGTGCCACATCAGTGGGAGTTTGGGGACAATTCCAACTGTTTTTTATGGGATTGAGGCACCCCAAGCTCCCAGAATTCCTCCAGACCCCACAGTCCTTTAGGATCCAGGGAACACACTGGGAATGAGCAGGAATTCCAGAGGGGGAATTGGTCCCAGAGCCCCAGTTTGGGACAATTCCTGGGATCCCGCAGTGCCCTGACCACGAAGGGATGGAGGAACTCCATGGGGGAATTCCCAAATTATCCCACCTGGAGCTCCCTCAGGAGGAGAACCCAACCCCATCCCTCCTCCCATGCCGGGGGATTTGCAGGGATCACAAATGGCTGGAAAAACTGGGATTTCCTGATTTTTTGGGGGAATTTTCCCTTCCCTTTTTCCCAGAATTACAACGGCGTCTCCGACGTGGAGCTGCGGGTGGCGCTCCCGGACGTCACCACGGTGACAGTCAGGGTGAAGAAGAACAGCACCACGGACCAGGTGTACCAGGTGAGCCCATCCCACCTGGAATGCCCTTCCCACCTGGAATTCCCGTCCCCTCCGCTCCATTTCCCCATCCCCACCTGCATTTTCCATCTTTCCCTCTGGATTTTCCTCCTCCCTCACCTGGATTTTCCTTTTCCCACCTAGATTTTCCTCTTTCCCACAGGGAATTGCCCTTCCCACAGGGAATTTCCATTCCCTCAACTCCATTTCCCCATCCCCACCTGCATTTTCCACCTTTCCCACCTGGAACTTCCTTCCCCTCACCTCAATTTTCCTTTCCCACCTGGGTTTTCCTCCTTTCCCACCTGGGTTTTCCTCCTTTCCCACCTGGGTTTTCCTCCTTTCCCACCTGGGTTTTCCTCCTTTCCCACCTGGGTTTTCCTCCTTTCCCACCTGGGTTTTCCTCCTTTCCCACCTGGGTTTTCCTCCTTTCCCACCTGGGTTTTCCTCCTTTCCCACCTGGATTTTCCTCCTTTCCCTGATGGATTTTCCTCCTTTCCCTGATGGATTTTCTTTTCCCACCTTGATTTTCCTACCTTCCCACCTGGAACTTCCATCTTCTCACCTCAATTTTCCTTTCCCTGCTGGATTTTCCTCTTCCCATCTGGATTCTCCTTTCCCACCTGGATATTCCATCTTTTGCTCTGGATTTTCTTTTCCCCACTTGGAATTTCCATTCTGACCTGCATTTTCCATTCCCACCTGGCTTTTCCTCTTTTTCATCTGGATTTTCCCCCATTTTTTGAGGATTGGGATCCACTGGATCCATGGGGAATAAAATAACACAGAGGAGAGACCCTTTGGAAAAAAGGAGATGAAAACTCCCCTGGAAAAGAGCAGGAATCCCAGAATCCTGCGGATTTGGGCATGTTCAGGACACAACTCATGGAATTCCACCTGAATTTTGGCCGTGGGACCATCCAAAATTTTCCCCACTCCTTTTTTTTCTCCCCCCATTTTGGGAATCCAGGCTGGAATTGTGGAGACACCAGCACAGCCTGGACATCCCCAGGGATGAGGAGCTGGTTTTGCTGGCTGAGTTCCAAGCACGGCCAGGGGATTCCCGGGAATGCTGATCCCGTTTTCCCGGCCTTTTCCAGGCGGTGGCTGCCAAGGTGGGCATGGACAGCGTCACCGCCAACTACTTCGCCCTCTTCGAGGTCATCAGCCACTCCTTCGGTGAGCCTGGAATCCCGTGGGGTTCAGGGGGAAAGAGGGGAATGGAGGGGATCTGCAGCTCCCCAGGGTGGGATTGTGGAATCTGTGGGGCAGGGACGGCTCTCAGCATCCCAGGCTGCTCCAGGGATGGGGGAATCTGTGGGATGAGCTGGGATAGGGAAGGGTTTATCCCCAAAATCCTATTCCAGAGGCTGCTCCAGGGATGGGGGAATCTGTGGGATGGGCTGGGATAGGGAAGGGTTTATCCCCAAAACCCCATTCCAGAGGCTGCTTCAGGGGAATCTGTGGGATGAGCTGGGATAGGGAAGGTTTTATCCCCAAAATCCCATTCCAGAGGCTGCTCCAGGGATGGGGGAATCTGTGGGATGGGCTGGGATAGGGAAGGGTTTATCCCCAAAATCCCATTCCAGAGGCTGCTCCAGGGGAATCTGTGGGATGGGCTGGGATAGGGGAGGGTTTATCCCCAAAATCCCGGAATGGTTTAGGATGGGAAAGATCCTTAAAGATCCTCAGGATCTTGGGAGCTCCCACTGTCCCAGGGTGACCCGAGCTGGAATTGGGCTCTCCCAGGGATGGGGAATTGTCCTGGCTGGAAAAGCCCCCTGAGATTGAGGCCAATCCCACCAAATCCCATCCCCCAGGTGCCACTTCCAGGAATTTTTGGGATCGTTCCTGGGAATGGCAGCTCCACCCTGCCCTGAGCAGCCCCTCCCAGCACCTAATCACCTTTTCCATGGGGAAATATTCCCAAATATCCCACCTGGACCTCCCCTGGCACAGTTTGAGGGGGGAAAGTCCAGGTGGGATGTTGGGGAATATTTCCCCATGGAAATCCTGATCCCTTCTCCCACCTCATCCCAGGTCTTGTCTCCTCATCCTGGCTGGAATCCTGAGGGATTTGAGGCTCTGGAATCCTGAGGGATTTGAGGCTCTGGGATCCTGAGGGATTTGAGGCTCTGGGATCCTGAGGGATTTGAGGCCTAGCTCTGGAATTCTGGTGGATTTGGGCTCTTTCCTGCCCTGGGGGTCACCCAGCTCTGCTCAATCCCCATTTCCTGCAGCATTCCCGATTTCTGGGGGTTCCTGGGATGCATTCCCTGGGATGGAGAATTTTAGGGATGTTCCTCAAGACTCCAGGGATTTTTTAGCTCCTCAAATAGGGATTTTTAATTCCTTAAATCCCCTCTAAAAGGAGGATTTAAGGAATTAAATCCATTCCAATGCTGCCCAGGATCACCAGGATCCCATGGAACTGCCCCTCCAAGGGATTTGGGATCATTTCAGAAGATTTGGGGATCATTTTGGAGGGGGTTGGAGTAATTTTTCAGGATTTGGGATCATTTTAGAGGGGTTTGGGATCATTTTTGAGCATTTAGGGATAGTTTTGGAGGGATTTTGGATAATTCTGGAAGGTTTGGAATAATTTAGAAGGATTTGGGGGTAATTTCATGGATTTTGGAATCATTTTCCTGGATTTTGGTATAATTTTTGTGGATTTGGGATAATTTTTGAGGATTTAGAAGCCTTTAGGGAAGATTTGGGATCATTTTGGAGGATTTTGAGATTCCAGCACTGATTTTTGGCCTCTCCTGTTATCCCCAACCTTCCCACTCCCTGACCCAGACATTCCATGATTTTTCTGGGATTTTCCCAGGCTTTCCCAGGATTCCCCAGTGTGAAAGTTGCTCCCAACGAGTTCTCCCACAAGCTCTACGTGCCGAACCACATCTGGGATTTCAGAATGTTCCTTCAGATTCCAGGGGGTTTTTGGTCAATTTGGGACCTTTTTGGAAGGGTTTGGGACCATTTTTGGTGATTACCTCTGACCAAATCCCATTTTAACTCTTGACTTTTTTGCCTCTCCTGTTATCCCTGTTCTTCACACCCCCCGACCCCACCATTCCATGATTTTTCCATGATTTTCCGGGGCTCCCCAGTGCAGAAGTTGCTCCCAACGAGTTCCCCCACAAGCTCTACGTGCAGAATTACACCTGGGATTTTGGGATGTTCCTTCAGATTCCAGGGGTTTTTGGTCAATTTGGGACCATTTTGGAAGGGTTTGGGACCATTTAGAAGGATTTGGAACCATTTTGGAGGATTCAGGGATCATTTTTGGAAGGGTTTGGGATCATTTTGGAAGGGTTTGGGACCATTTTTGGTGATTACTTCTGACCAAATCCCATTTTAACTCTGATTTTTTGCCTCTCCTGTTATCCCTGTCCTTCCCACTCCCCAACCCCGCCATTCCATGATTTTTCCATGATTTTCCGGGTGTTTCTCGGGGCTCCCCAGTGCAGAAGTTGCTCCCAACAAGTTCCCCCACAAGCTCTACGTGCAGAATTACACCTGGGATTTTTGGGATGTTCCTTCAGATTCCAGGGGTTTTTGGTCAATTTGGGACCATTTTGGAAGGGTTTGGGACCATTTAGAAGGATTTGGAACCATTTTGGAGGATTCAGGGATCATTTTTGGAAGGGTTTGGGATCATTTTGGAAGGGTTTGGGACCATTTTTGGTGATTACCTCTGACCGAATCCCATTTTAACTCTGATTTTTTGCCTCTCCTGTTACCCCTGTCCTTCCCACTCCCCAACCCCGCCATTCCATGATTTTCTGGGTGTTTCCCGGGGCTCCCCAGTGCGGAAGCTGGCTCCCAACGAGTTCCCCCACAAGCTCTACGTGCAGAATTACACCTCGGCCGTGCCGGGGACGTGCCTGACGCTGCGCAAGTGGCTCTTCACCACCGAGGAGGAGGCGCTGCTCAACGACAACGACCTGGCCGTGGCCTACTTCTTCCACCAGGTACGGGATCCTGCCCGGAATTCCTCGGGAAAAGCCCTCCTAAGGCAGAGCCTGTGGTTGATCCCAAGGTGGGATGGGATTTTGGGGTGATTTTTATGGGATGGAAGCACCTCAAAGTTCTTGGGCTACCCCAGAATTCCCCGGGTGAGGAATTCCCAGCAGGAATTCCCAGCTGGAGTTCCTCTGGAATTCCCATTCAGGTCAGGAAAAGCCCTCTGAAGGTGGCTGGGTCCCAGAGTTGATCCCGAGGTGGGATGGGATTTTTGGTTGTTTTTTATGGGATGGAAGCACCCAGAACTTCTTGGG
Organism: Cettia cetti; assembly: GCA_013401135.1. Classification (NCBI taxonomy): domain Eukaryota; kingdom Metazoa; phylum Chordata; class Aves; order Passeriformes; family Sylviidae; genus Cettia; species Cettia cetti. Next base: position 2,458 of record VZUI01056825.1, on the reverse strand, counting down.
GCCACCCCAAGATCCCCCCAGGTGAGGAATTCCCAGCTGGAATTCCTCTGGAATGCTCATTCCTCTTGGGAGAGGTGGTGGAGTGCAGTGGTTGATCCCAGTGTTGGGAATTCCACCTGTTTTTATGGGATTGAGGCACCCCAAGTGGGAAATTCCCAGCTGGAATTCCTCTGGAATGCCCGTCCAGGTCAGGAAAGGTCGTTAGAATATGGTAGAGTCCAACAGCTGATCCCAACATTGGGAATTCCGCCCGTTTTTATGGGATTGAGGCAACCCCAAAGTTCTTGGGCTACCCCAAGATCTCCTGGGTGAGGAATTCCCAGCTGGAATTCCTCTGGAATGCTCATTCCTCTTGGGAGAGGTGGTGGAGTGCAGCGGTTGATCCCAACGTTGGGAATTCCACCTGTTTTTATGGGATTGAGACACCCCAAGCTCCAGAAGGGCTTGGCCGGGTGGGGAATTCCCAGCTGGAATTCCATTGGAGGACTCGTTCCGGTCGGGAAGGGTCCTTGGAAGATGGTTGAATCCCAATTGTTGATCCCAACATGGGGAATTCCTCTCATTTTTCTGGAGCTGAGCTGCCAGAAAAGCTCCATCAAGTAGGGAATTCCCAGCTGGAATTCCAGTGGCATTCCTGTTCAGCTTGGGGAAGGTTGCTGGGAGGAGGATGAGTCCAACCCTTCATCCCAACACGAGGAATTCTGCCCATCTGTTGGAGCTGAGCCACCCCAGGCTGGGCAATTCCAGGTGGGGAATTCCCAGCTGGAATTCTTTTGGAGGACCCCTTCAGTTTGGGAAGAGTGGCTTGAGTCCCAATGGTTGATTCCAACACTGGGAATTCCCTCTGTGTTTCTGGAGTTGAGGCTACCTGGGCTTCCCCAGGTGTGGAATTCCCAGCTGGAATTCCCTTGGAGAGCTCACTCAGGTCATTGGAAGATGGTTGGGCCCAATGGTTGATCCCAACGTTGGGAATTCCACCCATTTTTATGGGATTGAGGCACCCCAAGCTCCCCAGAAGTGCTCCAGCAGGTGAGGAATTCCCAGCTGGAATTCCCTTGGAATTGCAGTTCAGGTTGGGAAGGGTCGTTGGGGGGTGGTTGATCCCAGCTTTGGGAATTCTGCCCGGTTTTTATGGGATTGAGGCAGCGCCCCCAGCCCCGCTGTCCTTCGGGGTTCAGGGATTGGGGTGGGAATTCCAGAGCCGAATCCAGCTGGGTCCCAGAGCCCGGATTTGGAGAATTCCAGGGATGGGATCCCAGCACTGCCCCCCTTTCCTAGGAGGAATTGTCCCAATTATCCCACCTGGAACAACCTGCAGCCCTTCCCTCCAGTTGTTCCTTGGGAAAAGAGCCTGATCCCTCATTTCCTGAGCTGAGCCATGGAATAAATGGATATAAACCAGAAATAAAATGGGTGGAAGATCTGGGATTATCCAATATTTCACCTCCCAGCCTGGATCTTTCCCAGTCTCCTCCCTCTGGAGGTGGGAGAAGGGCCCATTCCTGCTCCATCCCCGAGAAAAAACTCCTTTTCCCACCCAAATTCCCCTCATTTTGTGCCTGGATCATCCTTTCCTCTTCCCAAACATTCCCAAATCCATCCTCCCATCCCTTTTCCCAAACCCTCTGTGGATATTCCAGGCCCTCCCGAGGCCGTCGTGGCGGGAATTGGGATGGGAAAATCCCCCCTGGAGCCTTTTTGGGGCTGGAATTCGGCATCAGAACCCCTGAGGGTGAAGCCAGGAAGTGGCTCCTGCTCCTCCCATCCCAAATCCCGGATTTTTCCCGGATTTTTCCCGTTTGTTTTCCCGTTCCCAGGCCGTTGATGACGTCAAGAAAGGCTACATCAAAGCCGAGGAGAAATCCTACCAGCTGCAGAAGCTCTGCGAGCAGAGGAAGATGGTCATGGTGAGTTATCCCAGGTTTTCCCGGGAATGCTGCCGGGAGGAGGCTCTGGAATGGGTTATCCAGAGAATCCATGGATTTCCCCAGCCCTGGGAGTGTCCCAGCCAGGCTGGAACAACCTGGGACAGTGGCAATGTCCCTGGCGTGGAATGGATCAGCTTGGAATTCCTCCCAACCCATTCCGTGCCAGGATGGGCTGGAGATTTGGGATAGGTAGAATGTTTGGGATATTTGGGATGGGTTGGATGTTTGGGATAAACCTTCCACTATCCCAGGCTGCTCCAAACCTCATGACCTGGCCTTGAACATTCCATGAATCCATGGAATAACCTGAGCCAGCACTTCCTTCCCTCTTCCCTCTTCCCTTTTCCTCCTCTCCTTTCCTTCACTTTCCCTCCCTCTCTTCCTCACTTCTTTCCTTCCTTTTGGGATACCTTTGGATGGGATCCAGCCTTCCTGAGCTGGGGCTTTCAGGGATGGGGAATCCATGGAATAACCTGGACCTTCCCTTCCCTTCCCTTCCCTTCCCTTCCCTTCCCTTCCCTTCCCTTCCC